>JAZHYW010043435.1:0-244206 GCA_037355805.1 Ixodes ricinus
GGATGCAGGGTGATAGGTTAGTCTCCCAGGAGAGGGGACAGCTGTATCACCCTGCTGGGAAGTGGGGTGAAAGAGGGACAGAGGTGAGGAAGGGAGGGGAGTAAGTATACATCATAGTTGGGATGCGATTCTTTTTGATGACGACAAATAGTCGAGGACCGCTCGAAGAACACTTGTTCGCACTGCACGTGATCCCGTTGGAAATAAAACCTTTGTCGTATTCGGAGAAGGTATGGCGGCTATGTTGACATTTTCAAGGAAGCTTTTACGACAGTCTGCAAGTAATGGGCACGTCCATAAAATATGGTCAAGGTCTTCCACCACGTTGCAGGCTTCACATAGCGGGGAAGAGGAGCGCCCAATGAGGTGGAGTCGTGCTTTTGTGTTGGCGCATCCGACTCGAAGTCGATGAAGAAGCGCCTGTTCTTTTCTTTTAAATTTTTTCCTCGGAATGAGATGTGGAGGAGATCCTGCTGCTGTCTCAGGGTCGGGGTGTAGCATTCTAATGCTTCTTTGAATAAAAGAATTGGCCGAATTGTATGTATGCACAAAGAAGCTTGGTGAGCTGTCGGAGTGGGCAGCTGTGGCAAGAGCATCAGCGTCTTCGTTACCTTGGATGCCGACGTGGGAAGGAATCCATTGAAAGTAAAAGGTGTTTCCATTTCTGCCTGCGGTTTGTGCAAGTTCTGCAGTTGTTCGAGCAAGAGGGGAAGCATCCTCCAGGTTCATGAGTTGGCGTAATGCTCCTTTTGAATCCGTAAAGACCACAACCGATCGGGGAGCTGGAGGGAGGGGTGTCTCGGTGATTGCTAGCCAGATAGCCATTAATTCAGCTGTTGTAGTGTCGAAGCAAGTATCAAGCTGTCCCATGTTGCTGAGGCCAAGTTCCGGGACAGTGTACGCTGCTGTAGCTGTGTTGTTCTTAATGCTGCCATCAGTGTAAATATGTAACATTCTATCGTAATCTGTGTGTATTAGTTCTAGTGCAATTTTCCGGGATATCACCGCTGCTACCCGCCGACGTTGTGGTAGGTCAAGAATCTCCGTGGCAACTTTGAAGAGTAACTCCTGATGTGGTGGCGGCAGAGGTGGGACGTTTTCCGGATAGTCGATTGAGTCACGGAAAGCTTTGGCGACTTGACCAAAGCGAGAATGGTGTCGGGATGCTAGTTTGTCGATGAATTTGGAAGTTGACTGGGCACGGTGAAGTCTAGTCATGTGTCGTAGAGCCCTCTCATGGGCCTGCAGCTCTAGTGGTGAATCCCCTGCTTCAATTAGTGTAGGTAGGCACTGCGAAGTTTTAGGGAGGCCTAAGCATATGCGTAAAGCTTTCCTGTGAAAGAGCTCGAGCTTCTTCCATTGCGCGTTTGATATTGTCAGAAGAGGGAGAGCGTAGAGGAAGCGGTTTACAATAAGTCCCCTATAAAGGCTCAGCATTGTATTTTGACTGCTTCCCCAGTCACGACCGGCGATGCGTTGGATTGCACCGAGAAGCTTTTCAGCCTCTGATAAGACTTTTTTACAGCAGGTTGCCAGTTTACTCTGTTGTCAATAATGACACCGAGATATTTGACGGTGTTTTCTCTCCTAATCCGCTTGCCATGTAGCTTCAAGGATGAATATTCACCTCGAAGGCGTCCACGTGGTCGGTAGGTTAGTGCAATTGTTTTTTCTGTAGATATTTTTAGCCCTGCGTGGTGCAAAAATGATGTAGCAACATTGAGGGCGCGTTGCAGCCTGGCTTGTACTGTGGTAGATAGGCGGGTGGGTCCAGTGCACCACAAAGCAATATCGTCGGCGTAGATCGTGCAATGTATTGGAAATGTTTCCGACTGAGGTAGTGCAGGAGGAAGTCCAGCCATCACTATGTTAAATAGTAGTGGGCTTAGGACACTTCCTTGTGGGATGCCTTGAGTACTATCTCGTGCAGAACTCTCTGCTCTTGGTAACTTTACGTAAAATGTTCTTTCTCGGAGAAAGGCTTCAATGAAGTGATATATTTTCCCACCAATTCCAATAAGTCTGAGACGTTCAAGAATAATTGTATGCGGAAGAGCATCGTAAGCTCGATGTATATCTAGAAACACCGCATGTACGATTTTCTTTTGTGCCTTTGCTTGTTCGAGGGATGAGGCCAGATCTCCTATTGCATCTGTAGTTGAGCGACATTTGCGAAATCCCGAAATCTGATGAGCAAAGGAGTCCGTCTGCTCTAGCTGCCAGTTCAAACGTCTATAAACCATGCGCTCCATCAATTTGCAGAGGCAAGAGGTAAGAGAAATTGGTCGGTATGAAGAAGCCTCAGTTGTTTCTTTTCCAAATTTAAGAATCGGCGTTATTGTCGATTGCCGCCAGCATTCGGGGATGTCTCCAGAGTTCCAGATGTCGTTGAGATGAGTGAGAAGTACAGTCTGATGTTCGGTGTCGAGATTCTTTAAGGCCTGGTTCGTAATTCCGTCTGGCCCAGGTGCGCCTCGTCTTCGGCAACGAGAAAGCGCGAAGGTGAGTTCAGCGAGCGTAAAGTTGTTATCAATGCAGACGGTGGTGCGACATGCAATGTGAGGCTCAGGTGCGGAGGGGGCGTCCCGTGGGAGGCTGACTTTACGCGCAAACTCGTTTGCGAAAATTTCGGCCAGGCTTGACATAGTGATGTTGCTTTTAATAGCAATAGCCGCAAAAGGACAGCTGGGGAAATCGGAGTGAGAAAGCATTTTACTGTTTTCCAGGGTGTTCGAGACCCCGAGTCTGTGTTTAGGGAATCACTCCGTTGATGCCACTGCGTTCTTCCGAGCCGAACCGTGTGTCTTCGGAGCACAGCCTCTATTCGCCTTGATACGGTCCAGTCTTCCGCCTCGTCTGTTCTTCTAGCAACTCTTTGAGCTCGCCGGGCAGCCGCACGAAGGTTTAAATAAGTGAGGTCAGGGATGGGCTTCGTTACGGGGAGAGTTATAGTTTTGGTGGCTGCATTGAGTGCTGTCGATATCGCGCCCTCAATTTCAGGTATCGGTGGGACGGACATCAACTTGGATAGACAAGAACGATATAGATCCCAATTGATCACTTTATGAATTTTTTCTTAATTGGGATACTTTTTTGAGGCGTCAGTCGAATGGGAAGATGGTCACTACCCCATGAGTACGGCTCTATGTCCCATACCATTTGGATGTCTTGGGAAGCAAATGTGAGGTCCAGCACGCTGGCATTTCTTAGGTGTGCTCGGATAAAAGTTGGTGTCCCTGAGTTGAGGCATTTGAGGTCGAGGTCCCTCATAACGTCTAACAGTGCTGTGCCTCGTGATGTCGTCACATCGCTACCCCAAGCGGGGTGATTAGCGTTAAAATCTCCACACCATACTAAGGGACCCGGACAGCGTGCGCGAATAAGCCGTATTGATTCAGCATCCCAAGGCTGACCTGGGCGAACATAACTGGATATGATTGTAACGTCCCGCCCAGACAAGCGCAAAGTAACGGCAACGTGTTCATCAATTACAGTGTTAATGTCTTCAAGGTTGACCTCCATTTGCGAGATGTATCGTTTCACGAAAAGTGATGCCCATGACCTTCCGTCCGGATGGGGTGTTTTGCTGTGATATTCGACGTATGGTGAAAGCCTGTGTGTACCTCGCTGAAGATATGACTCTTGAAAAGCAAGAACATCCGTTTGGGTTTCTCTCAGGCGCTGGCGGAGTTCTGGTAGGCGTGGTTTAAGGCTGTTGGTGTTCCATTGAATAACGGTAGGGAGGACTTGTGCGGGTCGTGTCCTAGGACGTCGTTTGGTTTGGCTGGGTTTACCCATGATGCTGGTTATTCAACCCATCATGAAGCACTGAACATTTTAATACTGTTTCCATTGAGAGCAAAGCTTGAACTTCAGCAAGGTCGCTTGCTCCCGGTAGGGATCGAATGATAGCTTTTAGAGCCACAAATAGCATTGTAAGCAAAGGATTCTGTTCCAAGTTGCCGGATGGAGTAGGTGTCTTGTGTTGATTTGATTCAGGAGTCCTCAGTTTTGGTGGCCTTCGAAATCGAGGAGCAGGCGTAGGCCGTCGAATTTCTGATGATTGGCTAGATTCTTGTTGATGGCGGCCGTTGTTTTGTTTCCTGTTGTTTGGAAGATGCGGGTAGTTCTCCTCATTAACCATCAGATTATGCTCCACGGTTGGCTTTACGAAATCCGGGTTTACAGCTGTTGGTTTGCGTTTTGGAGATTTGCCGTACTTCATCTCTGTATTGCGTGCAAATGTTGCTGCCTTCTTGCTGGGACATAGGCCGTATGATGCCGGGTGAGGTCCACCACAATTTGCGCAGCAAGGTTGACGCCTCAGTGAGCAGTCCTTGTGGCTGTGTGCGCCCGCGCAGATCTTGCATTTCTGTGGGCCTTTACAGTACTTAGCCATGTGGCCATGCTTCTGACAACGGAAGCATTGCATGGCAATTCCGAAGTACTCTTGTACGGGGTGGCTCGTAAAGCCGAGAAACACTTTTGTTGGCATTGGTTTGTCAGGTCGAAATGTGAGGATCACACTCTCGTGAGGCTTGACTGTTATAGTTTCATCGTCATTTCGAATGTACGATGCTTGTCGACGGACTGTTGTAACTCCGGAGTCTTTCAAGTACTCCAGCAGCTGCTCATCTTTGTATTCTCGGGGCACTCCTGTTATTTTGCCGACGCTTCTGGAGTACGATGCGGGAACACTACTAGTACATGGAATTCCAGCGAGTGCTGTGATGGCGAGGAGTTTGTTGGCTGATGTCAGAGATGACACGTTCACGACTAGGTTGCCATCCTTTGTAAAATGGTGGGCCAGTAGCTTTTCTTGCGCTACGGCGACTATCTCTGTGGCCAGGTTGTTAGGGTTTACCAACCAAAAGGATGCCATTGGATTGGTAGCCTTGAACATGATTGGGATTCCTGTTGCTCGATCTTTTCTAGGAGATACCAGTGTAAATGGGGTGGGGTCGTCGTCCTCATTGCTTTGCATGTCGTTTTCGAATTCGCTCATGTCTCGGTGTCTTTTTGCGCCCGTAGTCTTCCGGTCAGAGATGTTCGGGGAGGCGGTGCAATTGTTCAGGCCAGGGTTCGACATGTTCTTTGACGGCAGTCCAAAAGCGGTACTGGCAGTCCGCCCGAAGGCGACAGATGACCGCTGTTGGCGCAATATACTGAGAAGTCCGAAATATTTCAAGAAAAATAATAATATCAGCAGGAACGGAAAAAATGGAGGACTTGCCTGCAATCGTCTTCTTCCTCCCTCGCATAGTACGCAGAACTACACAGTTTGCGTGGCTTAAAGAGCTTACGATTCTTCCCGGTGATTTAGAAGGAAAAACCACAATATAAAGAAACCACTTCGCCGCAAAACTCCGGCGCTCATAGCCAGTGCCCCATTCACAATAGCGAGACGAAACAGCATCGGATGTCCTCGCAGTTGACGCAACGCGTAGAGTGCGCGCAATGCGAGACACATTTGAAGCGAACCCGCCCTCGCCCATCTCTTTTTCACTTCTTGTCTGGCAATTCAGGCGGTCATCAAAGCTGCTAGTGTTGCCGGATGTGCTGCTTCTGAGCGCCAACCTACGCCGTGAATGATGTGTTCGCGTCAACTATGTCGCGCAATAGAACGCAACACGCTCGCTTCTGCAGGCTCGGAACAACCTCAACTGCGCGCTCCAAAATACGAAGACGATCTGACTGGAGAGCGGTGGGGCTCCCCACCCAGCGTCCCATATTCCCGAAAAAAAAAAAAGGAGAGCCGACGAGTCCCACGCGGGACCAATCTCCCCTTGGCGGCGGCGAGATGCGAGCTTGCATTTGCATATCCGGGCTCGGAACACGCGTCCGGACCAGCGTGCGCCTCTCGGGGACGGAGCCCTAATGACTGTCGCGAGAGACGCGGCCAATTAGGCCGCTCCCCGCGGCCCCCCGCGCCCCCCCCCCCGCGCGTCCCGCCAGCCGCCTCGTGTGTCGTCGTCTTTCGCGCCCAGCGTCCCTGCAGCACGCCGACCGAGGCACACGCTGTCCAGTATCCCGGGGGCCCGGCGCCTGCCTCTTCGGCGGCACCATAACTAAGCGCCCTTTGCCGATAGACACCTCGCGGAGATTAAAACAAAAAACAATAAATAAACACAAGAAAGAAGGGCTAGAGTTACTGCCAGGACACGGCGGCTTGATCACACCCACCTTCTTGAAGATGCATATGAAACAGTGAACCAGACGAGTTCGCCGACTTCGTCGCTAGAGGCAAAGCTCAACGGAGACAAGCATTTTTTTTTCGTTTGTTTGGCGGTTTATGGGCGTCACGCTGGATTGCCGCCAGCTACAGTGAGCCGCTGGGTAGCGTGATTAGGCTCAATGCAACTCACTCAGGCCGCTCTGAGAACTTTGCTTTTCCCTGGGAGAAGGAGCCACTCGATAGGCCATTCCCAGGGGAGCGGGAGCCAGGATCCATCGGCCGCGGGCAGGACGACCAACGGCAGGGCGTCTCTTTCGGATGCTCGCCCTTCGGCACGCACTCCTTGCCTTCCGATGTGCTTCGGCGTCGCGCGCACGCCCGAAGCTTACGAGACGCCGAAGTGTTATCGAAGCAAGGAAGCTCCCGGCGCAAGAGGCGGAACAACTGTACTGCCTCCATGCCGTTCTCATCCTGGTAAAAGCGAGCGAGTTGAACATCAATACCTAAAATCGAAAGAATCAAACACGGAGGACAAGCACAGGACAAGCACAGGAACGTGGTTGTCCTGTGCTTGTCCTCCGTATTTTATTCTTTCGATTTTAAGTTCTCATCCTGTCACCGACTATTGATGGTTACAGCCAACTAGCGGACGTCGCCTCTTTTTCGCCTCCCCTTCTTACGTGTCAGAGAACAAACGGATCAGGTGCTACATTTTCGTATAGAACTAAGGGTGCCAAAAAGAAGAAAAAAAAACACAAAGGCTATTAACAAAGACGCTGCAACGGAATACATGCCACTCAAGCCAGTTACTAGTAACGCATTATGGGAGCTTTTTCGCTCGGTTTTGCCATCTTGGTGGTTTACGTGCTGAAGCAATTGTAGCACCTAATTCGACGCACCACACTAATAACAGGTTTAACGCGACACGCCCTGTGTTAGTGGAGCTCTCAGCGAATATCGTAAATTCTACTACACAGTTAGTTTTGATGGCGGTCCTTCACCTATAAAAAAAGAAGAAAAAAAAAGCTCGAGGTACACCTAAGCACTTCTTATGAGTTGTGAATGCGAAACTGCACGTCGCTCACTGTCGTCTGCTCGTCCGCTCCCTTTGTCGTCTGCTGCGTACTTTTCATCGCCGGTCAGCGCGCGTTCTCCCCTGGGCACGCTGACCTCGGACGCTCCGTGCTAACGGCGCGCTGATGGACACGCAGCGCAGTGGGGTGAGCGGTCGTGGAAACTGACGAGCGCAGTGGCCAATGGGAGTCCCGTCGACGCGCGCCAGCCAATGGAACCGAAGGATCGGGGAAACTAGGTGCCGTTTTCGCGCTTCAAACTGATGAGGTCAGCTCGCTCCATGGGACATTTAATGCTTTCGCATTAAAAGCCTGGCACTCCTGCGGTTCGTTCTAACTACGTCAAGGCGCTTTGTTCATTAAAGTCACAGTCGCGCTGCTCGTACAATGTACAAAAGACGCTGTGTTCGCCGCAGACATGGTGACAAAATCGTCTGCGAAATTCCCTCAAGCACGTCCGAAACCCGTTTGTTCCATAGTTATGTATGCCTCGAACGTGCCTAAATTCAGTTTTTCTATGACCAGTGCGACCGTATGTATACAAGGACGAAACGCTCCTCAGAAAGTGTCTGCAGACTGTATGATGTATTAGCGGTGCAACCCCCTACTTTAAGGTAACAAATTTATTCACTGCGCCGCACTGGCCAAATTACCCTTTTTTTTTTTACTGCAGCGAAGAAATTCGTCCGAATACAAAGGCAGGCGGCAGCGTGACGTATAAAATGCAAAACTGAGGACAGCGCGAGCGACACATCGATGCAATGGAGGCTGGAGGATCTCCTTCGGACAGTAAATATCGGTCAAAAAAAGCACGTACCACGATGAACAGTGAGCATGGTTTCTACTACATGCATTCGCCTTCGATCCGCACCCCTGCCCGTTTTGATCTGGATGAGCATCGTACCGGAGCGCGATACTGCGTGGTGCACGTTAAAGACCCCAGGCTAGCGGTTGTACTAGACTGGCTAAATTTCTCATCTACAGCTGGGAGACAAGTCACCCGTTGAGGCAGACTGAGTTCTAGGCTGTCTGAACATACAAACACCCCAATTAATATTGCATGATCGCCTGTCTTGGTACCTTGCCATGAGCTCGGTGAATATTTGTTTGTGTCGTAGTCTAGGAGAATTTCGTTTAAAACCGATCTTCAGTCTAATCGCGGGGCCGCAAAGTGCAAAGGGGCCACACCATGGTGAGAACATTCCTGTTTCATTCATTCTTACGCCATGAGGCATGTCTCAGACGCACACAGCTGCTCTGGAAAAAATGCCATCAATAGCTGTTCATCGTCACCTGCGAATTCAGAATTCATATCAGCTATAATTCAACGATAGAATTAATAATCATATTTAGGCTCAGCCAGAGCCTGAAATGAGAGCGCTAGTTAAGCGTCCTATAGCAAGCTTATTATTTGTCTTTTCTCAGCTCTTGAGGGGGACTGTGCAACTAATTAGAAGCGGCGTCCGCAGTCGGGGGATATTTGTCCCAAGGGCGGGAACCATATCGGTGTGGAAAGCGTAATAGCTAGCGGCAGTCATCAATTATGGGGCAATGGAACGACAAACAATACTCCAATTGCAGCAGCAGCCATCACTGTATGTACCTCTCTTCATTTCGGGTGACGCATCATCTTTACACGGGGAATCAACATAATGGGTCGGCATCATCGAGCCCCAATGCTGGCGGACGGATCATTTGCTGCTCCGAGTGGTGCATGCATTGGCATTAAATTAAAGTGACTGGGGCTAATTGTGGAGGAAAGGATGCTAGCCCGGTCTCTCCCTGTTCGAGAACTGTAAGTGTGTGACCTAAAATCGCTTAGTTTTTCCAGACCGTTACAACATCGTTGATACGAGACAACAGGCGGTGACGCAAGAAAGAACTCGTGCATAACGGGTTATTGTATTTATTTACTTTATTCTGTAATGAAGCAACGACTTCCTTTAGTTCTCACTCCAGCTCGCGCCCCTTAACTTGCATGACAAGAAAACGCTATAGGCTATAAAAAGATGCGCACAGAGAATGTCTGCATAGGCACTGTTGAGAAGTACTTTAAGTACACTGCGTGTAATGTACTACTTCATTGAGGTTTAAAATACTTGTACCTTAATTAAAGTTTTTTTCTGGTATTTTGAGATGCCGGTTATTATGGATTTAAATTGAGGTCGTCGGGGTCAGCTTTTGGTTGGTGTGGAAGGAAGGGAGGTAGCACGTGTCATTGGTTCAGTCTGAGATGTCGGTGACCGAGTGGAGAGGAGTTGTTTCGGATTTGGAGATGAGGGTCGTGGTGTACATATAAGAGCGGTTGTGTTCAAACAAACTAGAAGCTGTGTTTGACACTTGTTGTTTTGTCCTTTTTATTTTATTTTGCCGTGTCTCCGGTTTACAATGGCAGTTCAAAGCACATTCCTCAAATTTGGTTTGGTTGAAATTTGTATGAAAAATGATGCCTTGTCAGCTCTGAAATCACTTGACTTGATCCAATATTCGCCGCCATTTCCGAAAATAACGGATGCACCCCCAATTACCCCTGCGGTAATGCATACCAGTAAAAAACTACTGTATACGGCAGGCAAGTGTTCCAAAAATGCGTCTTCGGCGCATCGGAGTGCAAAAAGGGGCACATCAATGAAAGCGCAGCGATGAGAACGCGCAAGAGACTTGCGGTGAGGAGACGGCCAAGCGCGCCACGTCATTGGTTGAGATCGGGGGTGGGTGGGGGGGGGGGCGAGAGAAAAAGCACATGGGCACATCTTAAGGGTAAACAAACCCACGAGGCGCGCACAAAGAGCAGACCAACTTGCACGCCGTATAGGAGTATGACAGGATATCATGAAAGGTTGTGTTACAAAACACTTGTACAGGGTGTCACAAAAAAAAATTACACAGGTTTTTTTACCGCAAAAATAAACTAGGCGTCGCCGAACGCTCATTCTCCGCCCAAAGGTAGCGCTAGAGGTCACAACCAGATGCCAAAGTTGCCCGATCAAGTTATAAGTGATTTTCTGAAAATTTCAATGGGAAAATGGCGGCCGACGGAGTTTTCGAATACATGGGGCTCTATGGCACCAGAAACCGAAAACGGGCAAAAACGGGCTCCATTTTTCCACTGAAATTTTCAGTAAATCACATATAACTTTTGATTAAGGTATCGGATCGGGCTGAAACTTGGCCATCTGGTTGTGACCTCTAGCGCTACCTCTGGACGGAAAATGAGCGTTTGGCGATGCCTAGTTTCTTTTTGCGGCGAAGAAAACCCTGTAAAAATTTTTTGTGACACCCTGTACTTTACTTTGAAAGTACATTGTATTTATATTGAACTTTACCTCAAGTACATTGCACCCGATGTACTTAGTACTTACCACTTGATTTTAAGTACATGAACTCTCATTTACTTTGCACCTTACTTCAAGTACTTTTTAGATGTGCTTTACCCAACACTGGATATAGGCACAGTTATCTCCGACTGAACGCGTTAAAAAGCAAGGAATTATTAACGACGACAAATACTGAAAGCGACTACTGCTACAAAAAAAAAAAAAACGGCGCACTCAGGGTAACGAGAAAATAACGCATTGCTTTCAAGCTGAGGAAACGCGCTCCTTTTGAATCGCAGTAACGAGTAAAGTACTTAGTAACTCTTTGAGTGAGTAACGAGTGACGATGTTTAGTTACTCTAGTTCAGTAACGGTAGTGGTGAAAACGTTTGTTTTATTAATATCGAGACCTCCGGCCCTATGGTTGTCCCGTCGGGTCAGGGGAAAAAGGGGCGGGGAGAGGGGGGGGGGAAGAAAGAGATGGAAAGTTTAAAAGTTCTTCGATGTCGGCAGTTCAGATGAAGGAAAGGAGTTAAACTTCTATTTGTAGTGGTGGGGGCCCTGTCGGGAGGGGTCCACTCTTCAATGGACTGTGGCGCTGATGGCCATTCCGCGCTTCCTCTGAGTTGCTGCCAGGCGCGATGACGGTGAGTAGCCAGGCCAGGGCAGTCCCATAGCAAGTGCCGTTGCGTGGCCCACGCCCCGGAAGGGCAGTACGGCCTTGATGGGTCATTCTGATCGTATCGGTTCGCAGGAGTGACCGCCGTACCGGTGCGTATTTTATGAAGAGTGACGGTTTCCCACCTCGTGAGGCCCTTTGGGATTGGGGGAATATTTTTTCTGGCAGCTGGCTGAGAAGTGCTTGCTTACGGTCTTCGTTAAGTGCAGTGCGTACCTCACTGAGGTCGGGATCTTGTTCGTCAGTTGCTGCGTGGGGGAGCCTCCGTCGTGGCCGTGCGCAGGTGGAGAAGAACGTGGTGGGTGGCTCTAAGTGTATCTCGCCTCCCGTGTGAGCCGATTGGCCCGCTCCCTGTCCTTCACTCCCGCGTGCCCCGGAACCCATCCAAGCCGAACGTTGATTCCAAGCTAGAATGCGAGGCGGTCCAGTGTTGTGCGGATGTTTCGCACCACGGATGTTCTTTCAATTTGCCTGTGTGCCGCTTAGCAGTCTGTGTGTACAGTCACGGTGGCATTGGCGAAGCGTCGGGTTCTCGACTCCACATGTTCGAGTGCTGCCTCTATGGCTAGACGCGCGGCTCCCGCTGGGGTCAGGTGTGCGTTTATGCGCCGGGTGGCACCTATTTCCTCAAGCTCTGTGCAGAAGGCGATGCCCGTAGAATTAGGGCCGATGGAGGCGTCTGTGAATAAATGGGTGACTTCGATGTCCACTATTGCACGTTGGGCATGGCGTCCGGCTTCGGTAGCCCGGCGATTGAGGTTGTTGTCTCCTACGTGGTTAGGAATGGGATCCACGCTGGCAGTGTCTGACGTCCAGGGAGGGTCGGCGTCCGGCAGGAGCGGCGCTTGGGGGTCCAATGCGTTCGAGAATGGCTCGGCTCGGCTCCGTGAGCGACAAACGTTGCCCTTGGCCGATGCGAACGTCATCTGCCAAGTCGCTGAGAGTGTTAAGACGGGCCTCCCTGTAGGGGTCTTCCGTCGTAGTGTTCATCGGTAGATCAAGGGCCGTCTGTACAACCTGGTCGGATGGGAGCCTCTACTTTGTCTCTTTTGATCTTGGTGAGCTTCAGGAAGAGCATCGCATAAAGTATTGGCGACGTTACTAGCCCGCGGTTCAGAAGTTTGAGCGTGTTCTCCGGGTTTCCCCACGATCGTCCCACAGTGCGGGCGATGAGGTTGTGGAGAGTCGTGCACCTCTTCTTGATCGTTGCCATCCACGACTTACCGCTGTTGCTGGCATCGATGGGAAGGCCGAGAACGGTGATTGACTCTTTTTTGTGGGATTTGATGGCCCTCGAGAAGGAGAGCCTGGAGGGGCGGAGTTACCTCTTTTTGTGCATGCTTGCCTCCGAGTACGATATATGACGATTTCGTGGCAGATGGGGTAAGGCCCACGGATGTGAGGTATGCGTCGATGATGTCTAGGCCATCTTGGATGGCATCTTGCTGCTGTCCGATAGAGCCCGATCGGGTCCAGATAGTAACGTCGTCGTATGCATAAAGGGAGTGGCCCAGGTGCTTAACCTGGTCGAGCGGTTTCCATAGGCCCGAGACATAAGAACGTTGATAAAGAGGGGACTGAGGACGGCGCCCTGTGGTACACTGTGTGAAAGTTTCCTCGGTCGAGATTCTGGCCCCCTGTACGGTGACCCTGAAGATACGTTTGTTGAGGAAGGTGGACAGGAAGTTCGTCAACCGGCCCTCCAGCCATATTTCTTTGAGTTTGACGATGATGAGTGTTGGTTAAGCATTGTCGAACGCATTTTGTACATCGATGGTGGCCAGTATTCCAACCTTCCGTCGATTTCCTCGGGCGTCTGCCGTGTCTTGGTGGACCATGGCCAGGCTATCCTGAGTCGACAAGTGTTGCCTAAAGCCGGTTTGTGTGGGCGCCAGCTTTGCGTTACGTTCGAAAACCTAACGCAGCCGCATGGCTGCGTTAGGTTCTTTTTTTAATTTAGCAATAGGTCTATTGTCACGTAGTCTCAGTGGCAGAAATGCATCGAACCATTTTTTTCTACCACTGAATCTGCGTCGTTATGGATAATGATGCCAATCAATATCCTGACGTTCAATTAGTGATTCCCGACTGCATGGCTGCAGGGTTTCTGAAAAAGTAGAATGTATCGCGCCTATGCGGAGCGCAAGTTCGTCTGCTTTTTGCGCACATGGGTTGCGATGATGTCAGAACGCCTGGCTCTTATTGGTTGATTGAAGAAAAAAATAGTGGGCAGCGAAGGCACAGGTCGTCCCATTCTGAGGCAGACTAACCTTCAGTCGTACAAATATCCATACAACAGGGATAACCTTTGACCCCGCCGAACCAACCGAAAACTCCAATTTTGAATCCGCGAAAAAAAATAATAATCCACAGAACATTAACTGGCTTTCGACATCGTATCAAACATATTTATGAACAGCTTTGTGTTCCATACGCGGAGCGCGAGTTCGTCTGCTTCTTGCGAAGGGAGTTGTGGTGACGTCAGAACGACGCCGAGCTCTGATTGGCTCTGATTGGAAGGATAGTGGGTAGACCCCAATGCTTGCTGCGTGGCTAGCTGTCTCGAGGTCTACCCATTACCCTTCCAATCAGAGCCAATCAGATCTCGGCGTTCTGACTGCACCGCAACCCCTTCGCAGAAGCAGACAAACTTGTGCAGCGCATCGAATACTTTGGTATGTTCGCCTCCGAAAATAGAGTACGGCGCACTTGTGTCTTTTCCCGACTGCAGTAAAGCGCTCCATTTCTGCGTTGAGCCACTCGAAGCAGCCCGACATCGGACCCTTTTTACCGCGTTATTCAATTCCGTGAAGTAGAGTGGCTGCTCCAAGTCGATAAGGCCGTCGACGTGCGCAGCGTCTACGGTAGACGCCCCTTTCTCTTTCAGTTTTCCACAATCCAGTCGGGGTTCGACAGGTGTGCCTAAATTTCAGAGTGTTTCCAACTGTCCGATAAAAGTCACGTGGTTTATGAGCAGCGTTTGCAATACGAGCTGCATGGAGCAGACGAAAGCGTCTGTCGTCTGCAAAGCGACTGCACGTCTCCGCCTGCTTTCCTCCTCGCTATTCGCAACAACGCAACGCATGAGCACTTGCTACCAATATGCGCAGCTTGCCACCATTATATTGAAAAGTCTCCCCATGGTTTGAGTTGCTCCCAACCTAGGCACTCTAGGTTTACGCATCGATGCTCGAATGTGCGGAGTTGATGCACAACTATTCCGGTCTATTCCTTTTTCCAGGAATCGACAAACACTCGTGTGGACAAAAGCGATCAGCGCTATAGCGCCTCCGCTATACCATGCGCCATAATAACAACCGAAAGAAGGTCACTTACCTCCTTTTTTTGAAGTTTCTACGTCAAATTGCATCAATGTAAACGGTACAAAAGAAGCCACAAAATCGTTTTCATCGGTAAACAATAAACCTTTAGAAGTATATAGCTCAAAAATCCGACCGACTCGCTATTTTTTGTTTTCCCCGCGAACTGTGTACTTCTTGCTCAAAAACAGAAACGAGCGAGCGAGGAAGTTGAAACGAGGGCAGAAAGTCAACAGCTGCAGGCTCTCTTTCGCGATAACCAGTTGAGTCCAAATTTAGTGGAGCTGTCAATAGGCTCTCCCGGCTTTGCCAGGAAAACCGAGATCGGTCGGTAAACAACAATGTTCAAACACATGGCAGTAGTTGACGGAAAGTACATCTCATCGATTCTTGAATTGTGTAATGTATAGCACAAAGCGGATGTCCCAAATGGGTTTGTTTTCTTGCCTCTCCATTTTGTTTACCACCGTTGCCCATCTGGTTTATTTTAAAGCATGAAATGCGGTTTTACGGACCCCCACCCTCAAATTCCCAGATTATGTCCGTGCGTCCGTCCGCAACTTTCCCGCTAAATCTGGCTGGAAAATTGATGTCACGTGACCTCACGTCACGTGACCAAAACACCAATTCATTTGCCTTTTTTATATTTGGCGGGAAAATTATTGTCACGTGATCCATACACTAATTTAGCTTCCCCACAAAATTGGCGAGGAAATTAATGTCCCGTGATCCATACACCAATTCAGTTTTCCCGCTAAATTTTGCGCAAAAATTGATGTCACATGGCCTGATGTCACGTGGCCTGATGTCACGTGACCAATTCCATTTCCCCGCTAAATTTAGAGGGAAAATTTACGTCACGTGAACAGAGGTCACGTGAACAGAGGTCGCGTGGGACCCATACACCAATTCAGTTTCTCACCTAAATTTGGCATGCAGGGAAATTAACGTAACGTGGCCTACGAACCAAGTCAGTTTTCCCGCTAAATATAGTGAAAAAAATGACGTCACATGCCCTGACGCCGCCACGTACATAAACACAGTTTTAGCTTTCCCACTAAATTTGGCGAGGAAATTAACGTCAAGTGACGTATGCACCGAATCAGTGTTTCCGATAAGGCGTTCAAATATAGGTTCTTCTTCACTCTCTCGGAATCGACTATTGAATGTCTTCTAAAACACATTTAAACGATTGCTCCTTTAAATGCTGTATTTCAAACTTTCGAGATAAAGGTCGCTGCCAATTGGCTTCTAATGAAATTGTTCGAAGCGCTCGGTTACAGAGGAATATACAGCTAGAGTATACGAACAAAATATCGCCGGCTCTTCGTGTTTCTCTCCCACAGATGATACTGACTGATAAGCCGTGATCACATTGCAAGAACTATGGACGATGATAGCTTAAGGAACCCAGGGCGTGAGAGTCTCGATGACATCATTATAATCGCTCCCCAACCAATCAGATCGCGGCATTGGCCGATAACGACTCCCAAGAACCAATCACGAAGAGATACCATAATAAGCCCCGCCCCGCATTTCTTAAACGGTCAGCGACTAGAGTAAAAGGCGAACAATCGCCGATATAGTGTTGAATGTAACCATGTCGTACCCGTAAGTAAAAAACAACAACAAAAAAAACAAGTAAAGATATATTTTTTTTTCACTTACTAAACAAAAATTAAAAATTTCGCAAACAAAAATACGCAGACGCAAAGTTCAAACGGGGAGTCTGGATGTTTCAAAGCAACGTCGCAAATATATTTCTTGCTCCTGCACCCCTGGCAGGGTTTTTGAGGCAGACCGATTTCACGCTCTCATAAACAGTCGCGGAATTGTTTTCGTTTTTGTTTTTTGTTTTCTTCTGTCTGGCTCAACAGGAAAAGGATCACTATTTTGATTACAACGACGGTTGTCTCTGAAAAGTCTGACCGACCAGACGGCGTTTATTATTCAAACATATATGTAACCTACGTATTTTTAACGCATCGCACATGTTTCACGAACTTTTAAGGTCTCTGCTCGGCTGCCTGTTTGTACACAGAAGCTCCACTGTGGCGAAATCGCACAGGGTTTCAGGATGAATTTAACATTTATGTCATTCGCCTTCCTCGGACAAAGTGACGAAATAAAAACGGTTTGCTACGTGCTAAAAACTAAAGCCCCTCATGTGTTGTCCTAAAAACTGTTTTTTTTAATTATTAAATGGCGTTTGTTTTCATTAGGACACACGAAACAAAGCCGGGAGACTCGCCGGGATCAACCAAGCAGTGTTGCCTCATCTGCAGATTTATTTGGGTAATTACAGCTTTTCTAAGACATAATATAATAATGTACATATAATTTTCACAAATCTTCAGATTGTTCTGGACATTTAGAAATAAACCACCTCAATGCGCGCGTGATCCCGACAGTGTCGAAAGAAACTGATCAAGCAATGAACGTTTGCCTGCTGCGCAAGTATTGACGTCCGGTAGTTTGACCTTTGTAATTATAACGCTGTCAATCTTTTTTATGCGCTGGTAGACTTACGCATATTATAAACTACACAACTCCTTACAACATATAAAATTGTTTTTCTTTTCAAGTCAGTAATTATTTTTAGTGTTTTGATATATTACGGTATTCGACCGAGAAACGAGATCGAATAAAATATTTATTCATTCGTTCCTTTTCCTAAATAGCAAAAAGTCAGTCTTAGTTCATTCACTTTCACTTTAACGTCACCGAGGAACCTTAATAAAATCTTAAACCGGTGAGAAACATATGAGACGTTTACAAGTATCTTTAACACGAAATTAGAGCGCAGCTCTTGAGGAAGGAGGAGGGAAGGGTACGGAAGTGAGGGTATGCCCCTCCTCTCCTCCTCCCTCCCCCTCTCCTCCTCTGCTCTTTGCACTCCTCTCCTTTCCTCCTCTCCCCTCACCTCCTCCTTCGTACCTTCCCCTCTTCCTCCTCCGCACGTGTCAATTTTCCCGCTAAATCTAGCGGAGAAACTGAATTTGTTCAGAGGTGACGTGACACGAAGTCATGTGACGTCATTTTCCAGGTGAATTTAGCGGGGAAACTGAATTGTTCTTGAGGTCATGTGACGTCAATTTTCCCGCTAAATTTAGCGGGGAATTGAATTGCTGTTGAGGTCACATGACGTCAATTTCTCCGCTAAATCTAGCGGAGAAACTGAAGTTGTTCATCGGTGACGTGACACCAAATCATGTGACGTCATTTTCTCCGCTAAATTTAGCGGGGAAACTGAATTGCTGCTGAGGTCACGTGACGTCATTTCCCGCTACATCTTGCAGAGAAATTGAATTTGTTCATAGGTGATGTGACACCAAGTCATGTGACGTCATTTTCCCCGCTAAATTTAGCGGGGAATTGAATTGGTGTTGAGGTCACGTGACGTCAACTTTCCCTCTAAATTTAGGGCGGTTACGCCGACGGCGACACCGACGCCGCAAAACACTGTAAACAAATAACTTCGCCCTAAAAACAAAAACAAAAAAGACACGTTAGTTGAACACGATTTTTCGTTTCAAATTTGGGACAAAATCGATTTAAAAGGGAACTAACTGTAGCGCAACATCATCGGCAGCCCCTTGAACCACAAACGCCGTTAAATTAACACCATTTCTTTTAGAGCGCAGCACTTAGGCGCCCGTTTCCGGCTAGTAGCGTGGCGGAATCGCGCGGTGCATTATGGGTAAATTTCCCCGCTAAATTTAGCGAAAAATTTTCCCCGCTAAATCTTAGCGAAACAATTTCCCCGCTAAATTTAGCGGAAAAATTTCCCGCTAAATTTAGCGGAAAATTTCCCGCTATAATTTAGCGGGAAAAACTCTCCGCCAAATTTAGCGAAAACTTTTCCCCTAAATGGGAGGTGAGCAGGAGAGGAGGAGGGGCATAGCCTCCTCTCCGTACCTTCCCCTCCTCCTCCTCAAGAGCTGCGCTCTAATTCGGCGTTACAGAAGATTGTAAACGTCTTTTTTTTTTTTTTGTCTTTTGTTACTTTTAAATTGCACATGCGACGCATAACCACGCATATTCGGATTGACGCGCCTGCGAGGGCGCCAAGCTCTAAAACCCAGATGTTCACGAAAGCGCGCACACACTGAAAGTGTCTCCCGCCCCCAGTACTCCACACCTTCCCTGCGTTCCGGTCGAAGGTACCAAACCCTACTCGGTTCCACATTACGATGTGCCGCAGCGGACGCCACGGGCCATCGGTGCCAGTCCAATGCCGCGCGTCACGTGACCTTCCGGATACGCCCGGTGAGGTGCGGGAAGCGTAGCCACGGGATATACGACTACGGTGCTTATTTGCTAGGATGGTTCAATTGTGCCCACTGCAGACCGCCCAAAGGTTAAACGCAGTGAACTATTCGACATAACTTAACCTGGCCCTCCCACTCTTCATGCACCCAATCACTACTTCTCTTGCACTTCATCTACTTCGAGTCTCCCTCGTTCTTTCGAGCCCTCTTCATTTTTCCCAATTTCTTACAGAGTGAGAAGTACTTCTACTGGACGACTGAAACGACGAATCAACGAATGCTATACTTACTACAATTTGTGGGCTGATCAGTCGATCGATTATTAGGCACCTTTCAATAAAGTAAATCTCGCCGACAAGTCACTCACCGCGCAATAAGCAAATGACTCGTCAACTGTGATTAGTCGACAGTTAATTTGCAAGCACTCGATATGAGAAGTGGTCAATTGATCGAACATATATCATCTATTTATAAAAAAATATATATATAGTTTAACGTACTTCGTAATAATAATACTTATATAACTCCGGAGAGTTGCGGCTCCACAGTAAGGCGGGTAGCCCATACCAGAAGGCCTGCCACGACCAGGGCGACTAGGTGCGCGACGGTTGTGCAAATCGGACAGATGGTAGGTTCGTGACGTCATTGTGTACATAATACGTAAACAAGATAAAGCCCCAGTCAACCGAGCCATCAGCGGAGGTCGGCGTGCCCATCGTTGTTTTTAAACCTACGTCTTATCTGTGTCCGGCCTCTTATCGCGTCGACGCTTTCACACGAGCCAACACCAGGGATTGGCATGCCTTTTATTAATTTTTGAAAAAAACGTTGGGGTACTGAACGCTTGTTGCGCGGGATGATTTCTCTGCGCAGACATACAGCGACTTGAGAGACCTTCGCAATGAACTATACCAACCTTATCTAGAGGCATCGGAAGAGAAAACGAAAGCGAAAACAAGAAACTCGGTGGAAGAAAACCGGTGGTGTTCTCTAATCGCCACAAATTATGCCAGACAACATTAGACGAATTGCAGACGTAATTTTTGATGCATATATATTATAAAGAATAAGTTAACTATTGTATAAACTTAGAACTTAGTTTCACATATTGCTGTATTTTGTAATAAATTGTAAATAATAGTCTAAAACCAGACTGCTTTGTGGCGCCACCTATGTCAAGCACGCTGGACTTATTGTTAGACTTGCCCTTGCCATACTCCCAAGTCCTGAGTCGACCGCGCCAAGCGCATCGTAGTTAAAACTTAGTAGGCACGTGTTTAAATTCGAGCTGTAGATATTCATTCCGACATATCGCTGTTTGATCACTTTTCGTGTTCCGCGGTTAGAACGTGCAACGCTTGAACGGATCAGGCGCCGCGTCCAGCATTCCAAACATTCGACATCAGTCGACGGACGCAACGAGAACGAAAACGAACGAACACGCGACATTCCTCAGCCATGTTTCCACTGCTCAGTGGACTCGGCAGCCAGTTGAAGAGCCACAAAAACAAGGTGCACATCGACGGTAACGTTTTTCGGCTGCTCACCAGCGTGACGGTGGTACTTCTGTTGGCGTTCTCGGTGCTTCTCACCGCCAAGGATTACGTCGGCTCTCCGATCGACTGCTACTGTCCGTCGATAGAAAAGAGCGTTTTAGACTCGTTCTGCTGGATCGAGTCGACGTACAGCCTCAAGAGCCTCTTCGCAGCGTCTCGGACCAAAGAGCTCGCTTACCCCGGTACGGGTAACGACCGGAAGGTACCAGGCGATCGACAGTATCACCGCTACTACCAGTGGGTCTGCTTTCTGCTCTTCGGTCAAGCGATATTCTTCTACTTCCCACGCTGGCTCTGGAGCGCCTGGGAAGGCGGCCGTGTGCCCGCGATCGTGTCGGCTCTCGACGTCGAGTCCGTCGCCTTCCACGACAGCGGCGGCGAGCTCCGATCGCGTCTGGTGGACTTTCTCGTCCTCAACCTGAACCGAAACAACTGGTACTTCGCCAAGTACCTCCTGTGCGAGTTGGCGGGCTTCCTCAACGTCATCGCGCAGGTGATGCTCACCGACGTCGCTCTCAGCGGCACCTTCGTCAGCTACGGTTCGGATGTGGTGGAGTGGTACCGCACCAAAGCCGAACAGCGTCTGGTCAGCCCCATGGTACGCGCCTTTCCCAGGATGGCTATGTGCAGTTTCTTCAGGTACGGCGATTCCGGCGCGCTCGAAAACAGGGAGGCCGTCTGCGTGCTGCCTGTGAACATCGTCAACGAAAAGCTCTTCCTCTTTCTTTGGTTCTGGTATATGCTGCTGCTTGCTACGGGTGCGCTTTTGCTCGTGTACCGCGTCTTGCTCGTGATTCACGCGCCACTTCGGTACGGCCTTCTGCAGGCTCGCTACCCGGACAGCGAGCAAATGGGAGACCTCGTACGATCGCTGGCCGTGGGAGACGTCTTTCTGCTCGGACTCATCGGGCAGAACACCGATCCCCTCGTGTTCGGACAGCTCGTGCGAGAACTATCGCAGCGTGTCCCGCAATGTCCTGACAAGAATGGCCGAGCCGCGCAAATAAACCGCTACCCTTTGAACTGCTGCCGCGCAGCCTGAGCGCCAACCTGACCTGCAGAGGTAACACGCGCAATAGTCAACTATTTGTGTGTTTTGTCGGTTTTTTGTCATTTTAGAAATTATGTTTATTACGGGTTACTAGTCAACTCCTTGCCTTAGTATTGGGGCTGCGGTTTTCTCACAAATCCCGGCCTGAAGTTTGACAGCTGTCTTTGTTACTAATTGTGTTGGTTACTTTCGTCATCATTTTATAAATTGTGTTGCTTATTTGTGAACTCAGGTGACCACTTTTTATGTGTCCAATTCTTCCCCAATCAAATTATGGCACCCTTTTTATCATTTAAAAATTGTGCTGTTTTTTTGTGATCTCAGGTGACCACTAGTGATGGGTCAAAGTATTCCTTGACCAAATTGTGGCAATTGTTTTATAATATTAGAAATTATCTTGCTTATTTGTGAGCTCCGGTGACCACTAGTGATGGGTCCAGTTCTTCCCTAATCAAACTGTGGCACTATTTTAATCATTCTAAAAAGTATATTGTTTATTTGTGACCTTAGGTGACCACTCGGGGTAGGTAAAGTTCTTTCATTATCAAATTGGGACACTTTTTGTATCATTTTAGAAACTGTGTTGCTTATTTGTGAATTCAGGTGACTACAGGTGATGGGTTAAATTCTTAATTAATCATGTGAGGGCCAGCATCACTTCCCAAATTACTATGGTCCCAAAGATGCTCAATATGTCACATTAACTATGCAGCACTCTAACAAGGATGTTCTATGTTTAAATGCCACACTGAATTATATAGCCTTCAGAGTAGTTTCACGGTATGCTGCATTTTATTGATTTACTCAATTGTGATCTTGTCTGCAAATTTCGCAAAGGAAAAGCAAGTATTCCAACACAAAATGTTTTATTTTGTGAGTGATATTTGACTAGAAAGAAAATCTACATAGCCTGTGATATTGCTACTAAAACAATCACAAAGCCTGTGATCTTCAATGTGATATTATTACTGAAACAACCACAAAACCTATGATACTCTATGTGACATTGTGCTCACAATAAACTTATTTTACACTTCAAACACATCGTCCGTATCTTTTGTGATTGCAGATTTTTTGTGATGTTAAAAACCGTTGCAGTCGCCAGCTATTACATTTGTTTCCTTGTAGGCAGGAACGCCCTAAACGATTTCGTCTAGTCTTAGACCCGAATTTTATTGAAATGAATTTATAAACTTTCAGCACTTTGGCAAAGATTCATTGATTCTAATGCAGCATAATTTTATACATATGTGGATTTATAACTGAGGAACGGTACTTGACAGATTGAATTCTGCCGAATCGTTCAGAATGCCCTAATACATACTAATCTGAACTAATACCTGGCGAAATGGTCCTTGGATTAACTTCAACTTCCGTTTTGACAAAAATAATGAAACGAGTTTTACGTTAGGAGGTCTTAGTGACCGAGAAACAAACAATACATCTCGTTAGTTATGACGGGCTGGTTAGTACTTTAACAAGATGTTTCGTTGGTTATGACGCGGCAGTAGTACTGAACATTCGTCCTCCCCTTTCCCAACTCCTTCCCCTTAGTATTGGGCAAAAAACAATCGAGTTAAACGCTTCTGTTTATTAGAAAACACAACTCCAGAAGCTAACCCGAGTCAAACCCGAAAAATCGAGCGCTCTCACTCGTCTGTTGTCTCCTGCAGCACGGAGTCCGACGGCGCCGAGGTTTTCGTTGCGTTAATGTTGATTTACGGCGCTGAACGGCCGCCAACTTCCCGGAAATAACTTAGCTGTAAACGTTATGGATATAGTCCGTAAATAATGTACCGCCTCGTGACGTCACTCTAAAAGCTCTTTTTTTCTTCTTTTTCATTTTAAGAAGACGATCTGCTTGAATTCTTGGTGCGAGTGCGCAGTACGAATAAGCACCCCCCCCCCCCCCCTCCGCCTAAAAGAAACAGAAGAAAAAGGGGAGACGTTATGGCCTGGAACGACGGGCGCCTCACTCTGCAGCTCAATTGCAAAACGAGCTCGTTCCGGGTTGCTCCGATGACGTCACGGGAAGGATAACGGGGGTAACATGGTTGTGTAGGGCCTACGCTTGAATGCTGCGTCATTGTGGAAATTCAGGCGTTCCTTGTTGGAATTTCGCCTACGTTAAACCAGAACGTACGTATAAGAATTAACGTAAAAACGAAGAAGAAAAAAAAACCCTTATAAAGCTTTGCGAAAAGACGTTGAAAAGAGATATAGTGAAAAAAGATAGACATGTTGCGTCTCAGCCTCAGTTCATCGTACGTTTTGGTTTTGAGGGGAATACACGAACTACCTTATACAAGTTTAAGGTGGTGGTGTAGTTATTCCATAGTGTTACTTTACGCTGTTCTGCTCGGAGAGCAACACGCCTGCTTTATGAGTGTATGCACTGTACTGCGCGCAAACGGTTCGTCCATACCTTGCCTCACCTAAACCTGACTCACGATAGGAATTTATTTTTACGAGATACTAATGAGTGGCGATTAGCGCGAAGTATTGGCAAGGAGACAATGGCCTTGATGGTGCGAAATGAGTGGGGTCGAAGCCAGCTATCCGCACGAACTCAACAACAGCAACGTACACGGCTATGCCGGATAGTGAATACAGCTCACCCCAGAGGCGGTTTGCTGGTGATGGGGACATTTCTCCCGGCAGCTGAAATCCACGCAAGAAGGCATTTCTGGTCATACGACCGGCTTCATTGGAACAACGTACCTACAAATAAAAACTCTGCGTCAAATGTTTTCTGATACGTTGTCAAGGCTAGCTTAGGTCCGCCGCATGTACAGGGCAACTTTCCTGAAACTGTTGCTGGTGGGTTGTTCCCTAGCTTTCTCTAGATCCTAAATGACGTTGCTGGGATAAATTGCCCGGTCTGAAGCGGGCCTTAGCTTCCAGAGTGTTGCAGCTCAGCACTTGGCTTCGTCTTGCGCGTCATTCGCACGCGTTTTTGTGCAAAAAAGCTTAGGCGCCAAACGGAGCGACGCGCTCGCGCAAGTAGCTTTGAAAGCTGTTAGAGCACTGTGGAAGCTACGATAGATTTGGCGGCGTAGCACGATATATGCATTGTTTCCACTTAAGCCGGGGTCACACTACTCATACATCGTACAAAAGACTGTCTGAAAACACGAGTGACCGCAATATCCGTGGTTCGAATGCCACGTGCCAATTGCTCCTCTTCTTGAACTCATTGCCATGCGGCATTCGAAGCACGGATCTCGCGGTGACTCGTGCTGGAATCCGTATGCAGACTGTCTTTTGTGTGATGCATAAGCAGTGTGACCCCGGCTTTGGAATGGATCGCAAACGATGCAAAGAGCCACCGGAGCCGATTCATAGCTCGGAGGGTGTCACGTGCCCTTCCGGTTGGGCGGAGCGACGCGGGGAGCGCGAAGTCACGTGACAAGCTACGAGCTATGGATTGGCTCGTGTAGCTCGTAGCGTCCATTACGCTACATCGTAAGGTGAAACGAAGGATAGTTGAAGCCCTGCAGCGTTCCAGGCAACTTGCTGCCAAAAGTTCGTCTTTGCGTTACAGTGTTCGCGCTGTGCTAGGCAAAAAAAAAAAAAAGAAAAAGATAAGCATTGTTTACGTTTGTTGAGTGGAATCGGCGGGAACGCTTGGTACTTTTCTCTTCTACGGAACCGGCCACGTGACCTCGAAATTCTTCATACTCGCTGGGAGGAATAGTCGCATCACTATCACTAGAAAACCACCCCTGAAGTCGTGCTTTATTACTGTGAGGTGCCATTTTTCAGAAAGACGTAAATAGACGTTGGACACCTACTTTTTAAGCTTCTGCGAGAGCGATTACAGTTGTCTAGATTTAAAGAGAAGCTCGTTATTCCCAAGCACGTTTCCCGCAAAAACGAAACCAAGGATATTAGACCATTGAAGCGAGCGTTTCGACGAACCTATGATACGATATTGAGCCGAGACCGACCGGCTGGCTCTTCTCCACTACCATTATTTTGTCAAAATTACCGCCGCAGACACTCTCGCAACGTTTGCGGTTTTTGAGGAAACTGCCCCACGTCAGTATAGACAAGTTTAGCAGTTGTTATTTTTGCAACTTGTCTTCCAGATAATCGCGCATGTTGAACGTTCAGACACATGTAGTGCCGTATTTGTAGGAAAATTACAAACGTGCTTAATGAGTAATTGACTGATGTTTGTTAATAGATTAATGACACGATAAATTTAATCTTTTTGCACTTCGCAGCCTACAAGTCATAACATGTTCTTCCTTGACGTTATACGTGTATATCAGATCACACTGTTGAAGTTCGCTTGATGAAGTTATGTCAGATCCATTTTCCTGACGTTTTAAAGACGCATTGAATATACGTTTTTACGTAAAAGCAGGAAAGCACACGAGCTGAAGGAAGTCTCGTATTCTTAAATTTCAGAGTTGGGAAGGAGTGTGAAAAGCACGATGCGTGTACACAGACTTGCGTCTCAATCTTGAGTTTGATATGCTTGATATTGTGAACGTTTCGCGTAATTCACTCAAAAATATTTTCGCTAATAAAAAAATGTCGATTTTCCACCGTTGTTGATCATCCACACGAATAGCAACAATGTCGTCTGCGAACGAACGCCGCAAAGACAGAGCTTTTGGTTTGCTCGGTCGAGTAGGTTCACCTTTCGATAACTTTTTTACGTTGAGTCTGATTGTGAACTGCAGCATGATGCATGATGAGGTCACGTTGGTAGCTTTGGGGCATATTTTACGCACTTCTATCTTTCATTGTAATTATATTTGAGAATTTGATATCGGTATTGCTTCGGAACTGACCATCTATACCAAACTATTTAGTTGAGCGAGTTTGCAACTTGATAGGTAGATAATTCTTTGTGGACCAGGCGACTAATGCTCTTCTAAGCGAGAAATTTTGAGTTCACATGAAACAAACCTTTACACTTGATATCAATCTGATTGGCCTGCTGTAATACATATTTACCGCTCCCCACCCCGTTCTTCAGGGTCTTTCCCTTCTTCCGCCGCCTTCTCCCAAGAGTAGCATGCCAACACCTTGGAAAGATGTCCTTATTTCTTTCTTTTCCACTTTGTGTAAGGACTACCACGTGAAACACTGCGAAGGCTATAAGCACAGGCTCCAGGCTTTGAAGCTAACTCGGCCGCAGCTGCACAGGCGCACGTGTAGCGGGGAGAACGTGCTGGAAGCTGTCGGCTTGCGCTTGTGAAGTTTAATGTTCTCCCCGAGATTTATTCTACAGCATCCTTCACTCGTCGAAGCCGAATGTGAGTTAACACCCTCGCGGTCCTACACGTCATGCAAGATCTCCGATGAAATAAACATCCATACTGACATAAAAACACGTCATGAAGGTTACAAGAGCCGATGGTCTTCCAACGATCATCCCAAAGAAAACACGGGGGCACGAACGACCGTACTTCCGAGCAGCTCATAAACTCGCGCAAGAGCCGAGAGCGACCCTCCCGGGTGAACCCATATATTTTCCGACAGATCAACGACACCAGTTACACCGTGAACCCCGCGACGAAATATACGGCGTGCATGTGTGGCACGACCCGCGGTCAATGGCTCATCCGTCAAAAGCCGGGGCTCGGGGCCCCGCCTGGGCTCGTTCGGTCGCTCTCTCCCCCTGCCCGTCAAAGACAGCCAGCGAGCAAGCCCATCGGCTCCCTCGAAGCCGCGATCCGTCCGAATGCCGGAGCTGACGACACGGGAGCACCCTCCACCCCCTCCCTCGGGGGACCCTAGGCTCTGAACTGGCCGCGCTGCAAGAGCCCCGGGTTGCGGCGGCGGGCATGCCGACCAGCCAGAGAGCCCTTTCCCTCGGCACGTCCCGGTTCTTTCAACTACACCTTCGAAAATAGGAACCCTAGGCTCCCGAAATAGCCTTCGGTTCCCGGCGGCGGCTGCGGCGGCCCGGGGCTCGGACGTGCACAAGCGTCCTCCCAGCTTGGGCCGGAGTCGGCCGCGCCGCGTGGCCGCATTTCTGGGTCTTTCCGCAGCGAGCCGGTGTCCCCCCGGAGCTGCCCCTCCCGACGACGACGCCCGTTTTGAAGCACCGGACCCAAGCTCCTTTTACGAGTTTTTTCGTACGACCCGTGCTACGTCGAGGGAGGTGCACCATCGAGGGCCGCGGGGAGTGACGCTTGCACTGCGATGTCGTGTGGGCCCGTAGTCCCCGCGGTTGTGTCTCGGCTGGCTGCTCCGGAGGTGCGCGGGGATGTTCCGGCCGAGCGTGGTCTCGAGTCATGACGAGATCCATCGAGAAGACTGCGAAAACGACGCCTGGTGACGGATGAACATCGGCTGAGAGAGTTGTTGCAGAGCCTGACCTGGCGGGGACATCGCAGTGACCCAGGTAACCGCTCCGCTGGGGTCATTGGCACGCTGTCGTCGACCCTCGGCAAGGGCGTCGGTGTCATTGCACCCTGTGCAGCGATGGAGTAGGCTGTCTCGCCGGTAGACCAGGGGTGTCGGCTCTGGGGACAGGGGATGGTACAGAACATAAGCGTCTCACCTGCTCACCTGACATCGTGCTACCATGTTACCACCCGCTCGTGTCCCCCAAGTCCCGAAGGACTGTTGTTTTGCGTACTGGAGTCCCCTGTAATCAGCAAGGTTGCTTGATAAGCAACTTTCCTTCTATTGTTTCGCAAATTGCAAGTTGAATCCCAATCTAACTCTGGCAGATCAGTGCGTTTCGTATACTCGCTTCACCCTTTCCCCCCTCTTTCGCAAGACCCTTGTGCGACGTCACACGAGATTATTCCTTCGCGCTGGGAGAGGGAAATGAGCTGATGCTCGTGCGGTATCGTATGCGCGTCTTAGCGAAAAGTCCCTATACGTGAAACGGCCGTTACTTTTCCAGACATTCTGCGATAAAAATCAGAACCCGTAAGGCAAACAATCACCCATGAAAAAAAAAAATTAAGATGTACCACAGCACCCGCGGGTCTGCTAGCTTAATGCGCTCTCGTCACAAAATAAACAGCTTGTTCATCAAATAAACGGCACATTTCAAGTTTCAGTTCGTTGCAAAAGCCTTGGTAGTTTGGCGCAAAACCTTTTCCATCAGACACACTCATCACCAAGCGTTTTGAGTAACGCTAAGATTGCCGCTGCATTTCTCAACCTGTGGAAAGAATACGCGGCAATTACGTACTGTTTTTAAGATTAAAAAGCATTAATATAGGAAACACAATCGAACCATTTTCACTAAACGCATTGCGTTATTCTCAGATGGTGGCAAAGATCAGTGCCACTCACATGGCTTTCGAGCGTGTAATTCACGGCAACTTAATATCATAAAATGAATCTCCAATTAGCAGTCATCGAATAGTTAACAAGTTTAATTGTATTAGTTCTGTCTCAGTCGTAAATGGACACGGTATAGACTTCGGAAGGACAAACGACTCCAAGCCGCCTCTCGGCCACACCCGTCCAAGAAAAATCATATTTACAAAAATAAAACAAATTAGATTTACATTATGTAATTCATATTTATTTGATTTAAATCAGATTTATTTTATTTAAGTCAGACTATTTTGATTTAAACCACTGTAGCTAGAAAATCGTGATTCCTCAACACTACAAATGTATTTTTAACAAGGCAGATTGATTGATCAGTTTGTCCGATCACTGATAAGTATGCGGAAGAGAAAATTACTGTAAACGTAAAGTACAGTTTAATTAACAGCTTTCTATTGCTGTAACCTCCGTCATACGAGTACAAAAACAGCTTGGTTTTATGGTTAATCAAAAAGCTTTATTGTTTTCGTATTTTTTTATTTGCGTTTTTATTTTGTGGCAATAGGACGTTGCGTAACTTACGAACGAAGTGAAAGGTAGAAATCAAGCTCATCGCTCCGATTTGCTCAGAAGAGCACTTTTTTTAGCTCGTTTTCAGCCTTATAATAAAACTTCTTGCTTGATTTTTTTTAACTTTATATACGAAGCTAATGCGCGTAAAAAGCATCATTTCGGGATTAATTTCGGGAGTAATTAGGCGGGGAATGTTTGATTTAAATCGTCATAGTAAAACTGGTCTGATTTAAATCACGATATAAATCGTCTTGATTTTTATTGTCCAGCCTGAGCTCGTGTCATTGAGCCTCACCGTAATGTGTGCCCAAAGTATCGCATCTTTTTACCATACGCCTCGACCGTTTCAATATAAAGATTAAGAGATCTGCCAGTTTTAAAATATCGACATAATTTGTTGGAAGCGATTCACGGACTGGATAGAAGCAGTGTCCGGTCACGCAGTCACGGAGTTAGATACCTTGTTTATCAGTTGTATCGCACTAGCTAACTTGTGCATCTACGGTGCAGACAACGAACACATTTCAAGACAGGCTAACTTCTTTCTTTCTAAATCTCCATCCGACTAATTTTATACTTTAAGAACATACAAAATAGAAACATTGCCTTTGCCCGTGCATCATCCATATATTCCCCATTTACATTGTCTGATGTCAAGCGATAAATGCCAGTGGTGCCGCTTGACACCTGCGCTATACACCTAGAGCCTCGATCTGAGGTCTAGCTATACGATAACTGAAATTAGTGTGTGCTCTCCCAGACGATGAAGGCTGATGTCAGCGATGCCGTGATAAAATCAATTGACGCTACTCGAGATGTTAGCCCCGATCACGGTTAAACGACCAAGTGGAACGTCGATACTCAGTGGAGCGTCGGCGTCATAGCGAGTTAAAGTATGTGGATTTTTAGTGCTGGGCACCTTTTCGCTTTAGTGACGCGATTCACCAAGGTCTTGTGACCGTAAGGTCATTTGACTGTTTATGCATTTGGTGATACGGCCGACAAAAGAAATTGCAGCGTGCTACGGCGGAATCAGTAAGCGAGTGTGTAAATCCATGAAAGCCTGAACAAGGCAAAACACCAGCGAGATCCAAAAAACTAGTGCGTATAATTAATAAAAATATTAAGCTAAAACAAATATTAGGTATCGAAGATAACAAACATTAATATAAAAGTAGAATGATTCTTCTTTCCTTTCAAATATCGAGACGCAGCTAAGTGAGCCTCGTCAAATTAAATGATAATGTCAAAAAGCCTGGAGAAAGAGGTTGAGTTTCGGACAGCTTTGAGGAACACAAAGACAATACATATGATTTAAAAAAATATTCTCGCATTTTGGTAAGTAACGAGTTCAACTTGCCAATTGTTTAATTAATGTTGAAACAGTGCTACTCTTCTAAAACCTCGCGTGAAGGCAAGTTTCTGAGGCAAGTATCTGCTATAAAGGTAGAGTGTGCAACGTAAAACGCGCCATGTCCCGTCGAATCAAACCACCTTCTCCATTCCTTCAATCTTCTTTTGTTCTGGAAATTTGGTCATGTTGTTTGTACGCTTTATCTTACAAAATTGCCATGGCTCATGTTTCCGAGCACTGCTCCTAATGACGATTGCCGCTTACACGCAGGATGGGCTGCTTTCTCGCGAGCTGTAATCGAACCTACGTGAAACATGAACCGGACTGCGGAAAGCTCATCCAGATTGTTTTCAATCGGACCTTTTCTTTTTGCCATTCTTCTAGTTATACTGGTCCGCTATTGCTTTTGTTTTCTAAAAATGATTCGCATAATAAAAAAAGTCAGCGAATCGAGTGATGTTTTTAAAGGTCAATGAACTGAGCTTTTTAAAGCGCAGGCTCAATATTTCTTTCAGTAAAAGCTTCAGAATATTGAGTTTCAATCTATACTTTTACGCAACCATTATTCTTAAAAGACACGTGTTGGAAAAGCTAGTCGCGTTAACAACCTTCAACGTACAGTTGTGACCACATTTTCATGTGTTCATTTTGACGGATAATGCTCTATATTCACTGTCAAAATGAGAACGGCAGGGCACGGCAACGGAACGGCAACGCTGGTTGCCTTCCGTCGTGCTTTGACTGCGCGCGCGATAGAGGTGCACGAGACGCCGAAGCATTGTCGAAGGCAAGAAGCCTGCACTGGAGGCGGGCAACGGAAAAAGCTTCTCCCTGCAGTTTTCGCCTTGGGTCATTCTATGCCAATGGCGACGCGGCAATTTTTTATATCTTTTATATCTGGGGTGTGAACTAAAAAAAAAATTATATAAAGAAGCCTCTGAAATACAAGAAAAGTATTTTCTTTTTAAAGTAAATTATATTTTTGCCGATATTATGCTCTAAATTTCTGGAATTTTGCATAAAACTCGTGTAGTTAAGAAAATCATTGTGAAATAACGGTTGGGTACAACACAAATTTAGGTGGTCGCCTAATTACATAATAACATGCCCTATCTTACAGTAAAATACAAACATTGAAAGACGCCATTTCAAGTCGAGACAGGAGCTCAAAAAAAAAAAAAAAGACTTTGTGAGAGTTTTTTTTTTTTTCAACTTAGAGTTTGGTGTTAGTTACAATACATTTTTTCGTTTGTTCTCATAAAACGAAAAATTGAATTGCACGGGTTAAATTTTTAAATCCTTTTTTTTTGCGTTTGAGCTAAATGACAAATTTTCCAGTTTATGCAGAAACGGCCTTATTGAGATTCAGAAAAAGCAATGTCGGCATCGGTGCTGGCAACTTTGGAAATTACCAAAAGTTCAATACACCTCAATCAATCAATCAACCTATCAAAGAATTAGAAAAATACTTTTTGTTGTTGCTGAGAAATTATTTTTTAAAGATGAGCCTTTCCGACCGTGCCTTCAGGCGCCCGCCTCGTTCGCGACGCAGGCTGGCTCTCGCCAGCGAAGCGTCAGCTCGGTGTGAGACGCCGCCGAAAGGTCTTCAACGCGCTCCTGAAAACACCTTTTATTCAATTGAAGTGGACGTTATCCTGACTTCCATGCATCCGTATCCTTTTTACGTCGCGTAATGATAGCTGGCGTCTTCATTTTACTCTACTTCCGCCCAGGTAACCGCCAACAAACGCAGGCCTGCATCGTCTGCTTGGGGAGTTTGGGAATGCATGCTGCGCGTCGGCCTCGTCTGTCGTATGACCAGATGTAAAAACAATTCAAACCGGATGGCTCTTCACCGATGCAAAGTGATAACAGTGATGTCGCTTCCCCATTGTCGCCTCCCCGTGCCAGTTTAGGTACGATCGGCACAGGGAACGAAACACAAAACTATCAAACTAAATAGAACCGCATGTTTGGCAGTAGGTTTTTAAAAAAAAGTCCGAGTACGTAGCGGCCAAAACCACGAAGCCCTAAAAGCAGGTCGAAAAAATGTTTCACCGGAGACACCAACGAGTATGTAAGCCTTCTCCTGGTCGGGACCTTTTCGATGGCATGTGTCTGTCAACGCAACTCTTGTTCTGTCGCAACTTCAGTACGTTAAAACTTGGGCTCAGTTGGCACACTGTCAACATCAAACGGAGCGCGGAATCCAGCATCAGTGAAAGACAGCGAGAGACCAAACGCTGAGTCTGAAAGCCTGACTTTTTCGTGCGTGTAATCGTTATATATATATATATATATATATATATATATATATATATATATATATATATATATATATATATATATATATATATATATATATATATATATATTTTTTTTTTTTTTTGCGTTTTGTGCGGTATTTGGTGCTGGCTATGCTGGGAGTCGGTTTCATGTGGCGTTGTAATCAAAGCCACAAACGTCGGTAAAAAAGAACTTTAGAATAGGGGGCCCTTGTAATTTGGGTTCTTGAAGAGCTTGGGGCATCGCACTGCGCACATGCAGACCTTCTGCGCCTGCGCAGCACGACCAGCCAAGCTTTTTAGGGGACCCAAAGCATTCCCCAATTCTAAAACTTTCTAAAGATGCATATGTACTTTTTGTTACTAAGCCCTCTCGGGAAAAGTGGGCTTAGAGCAAGTTGGGGACACAAGAAAATAGACAGCATCAGGTGTCCGACCTTTCAGGTGGCGCAAATGTCCTACACGGCCACAGGACATCCACGGAAGATTATCTTGAGGACGTTCGCAGTACAGAGTGTGCTGTCAGGGATGTGAAGCCAAATCTTTGCTACATTACCCAAGCAGTAAGGAGCATGCTGCTGAAGTAGTTACATGCGCGCTGCAGGTGCTGGCGTCTACAGCAGTAACCGTTCTAAAGCAAAAATCTAAAACAAATAGTACTTTGCACGTGCCTTCGCCAACGCCTCATTTTTGGTTATCCACTTCGAATCTTTTCTACAGGCAAGGCGAGCGCGTGCAGCGAGCGTACCAACAGTTCCCAGCATTCTCCTTGGTGATTTAGTAATTTGATGAAAGGTCTATTCAAAGCCCATCGACAAATTCTCTCAGCAAGTGAAAGAATAGCTACATGTCACAAAACGTAACGAATCGTCAGCGCCCATCTTTGAGAGAATGTACGGTATACGTTCCGTTCTCTTGTCCCAATATAAATGACTCTAATGTATCGTTATAAATACATAACATGTATAGATCCAGTTCTAGCTGCTTCGTGTCCCAGTCTGGGATTAGCCTCGATAGGCGTGCAGTGCAGAGCGCGCAGAGTGTGCAGCGTGTATACTCTGTTTCGCCTTATGATGTACCGCAGGAAAGGCTACAAGCGCGAGCTCCTTGCTCTTGGGCACATCTCGGCGGCACAAGCTCTCGTGCGTTAAGAGTAGCTCCCAACGCTACGAGCTCGCGCTTCTAGCCTTGTCTGCGATACAACATAAGGTGAAACGGAGTATAGCGTGCATACGCCGATTGCACGCTCCGAGTGCAATCGGGGTATGCTCTTGGAGCGAAGACTTTCCTCAGTGTGCGCTTGGCGGCAACAAAGCGGACCAGACGTGCTCTGAAGGTATACTGCTTGCGGGTTTAGTGAACCACCAAATTGGCAGAGGACCGACAACGGCGAGCGAAACAAAAGGAAGAGGGAGGAGCGAGGAACGTGGCTACAAAACGAGAGCACCGAGCCACGCAAAAACAGGAATACAGTTGCCATTCCAAAAAGGCCGATCGGCAGTTCAAGCCCCAGTTTACGGACAATCGGTGTGGTGTGTAGTACGTGCGATGGACTGAGGTTGCGGGCGGACGTGAGCAAATGCGTTCTAAATGCCACGCATTTAGAACACCTTCGGAAAAATGCCAAACATACAGTCAGTTTTTAATGCGAATATTAATGCGAATAGCATTCTTTGGATACTTCACGCACTTTTCGTCTATGTATCTATCTATCTATCTATCTATCTATCTATTTATCTGGCTATCTAACCTCTTACGCCGCGGGTCGATAAATAAATAAACAAGACCGGCGCCGGCTGGGATTCGAACCGTTGACCCTTTGATCAGCAGGCAGACGCGCTAACCTGGCTAACCACAGAGCTATGAAGGCAGTCATTCACCGCACTCTAAACATTTGTTTATATCTTTACCATAGGACGCGCTTTACAGCGCTGTCACAGCTACCGGTGCGCGCGCGTTCCATGCACGAGGGCTAGCTCACCCTCTCCGCGCTCACCCTCTCCTCTAGCTCACCCTCTCCCGCGCTCGGGAGACCTCTAGCTCAGCCTCACGAGAGCGGAATGAGCCCTCGTGCATGGAACGCGCGCGCACCGGTAGCTGTGACAGCGCTGTAAGCGCGTCCTATGGTAAAGATATAAACAACCGTTTAGAGTACCGTTGGTTGAGACTAGCTGAGACGCCAGAAAGTCTGGTCGGTACCATTTTGAGTGTTTGTGCGTATGGCGCGTGCTTTGCTCGCCTTCCTAAGTGACACAAACGCACGTGCTGGGCTGCGGAGATCGTGCGCAGGGCTGTGAAAGTGTCAACAAATTTAGAATCGCCTCAAGAGTGGGCTGGCGTATCTAGAGTGTGCCGGCCACCTGACGAACGCGCATAACTCCGCACCGTTTGATGCTATTCGCATTAACGTAGATAATCATTCCCAAAGGATGGGTTCTGCTTATTTTTCTATTACGTTACACAGCGGCAACCACGCCACCGGCTGAGATCAGTAATGTTTTAAAACTCCTGCAACATTTCACAAATAGACATGGCCCATGCAATCGCAGCTGAAAACTGTTTCGCGCTTCCACGAACGAACGTCCACGTCTCGTGCGCCCCTCTGCCATACATCTTTTTTTACCCCTTATTTCCCGAGTTGTTAAAATAGCGTAGAAGAGCCAAGCATCCAGCGACTGTTGAGTTACTCCTGGCCCGGCCAGGCTTCTCTGCGTTGACAAGTCCGACTTCCCGGAGCGGCGCCGCCATTTAAGAGCTTTTCGGTGTTCGGCGTCGACGCTCTCCGCGCGGACGCAGAAAAATGGTGACGACGGTCGAACCCGTGCGCGTCCGGACGTCCTCCGACGCCACGCTCGTGCAGCGCTCCTGGCAAGAGTGTTCTCTGCCGCTCCATTCGCAGGAACGCTAAATACGGAGCATACCTCTCGCATCTGCAGCGCTGCTTGTGATCCCTGACTTGTCGTTGGATAGAGCGTATGCATGCCTTCGACGTTCGATAAGCCAGGGGCTACAGATCGTGCCTTATCAAACATCAAAAGATTCATGCACCTATTCACAGAGTTCCGTTTGACTACGCTCGATTACGTTACGACGCCGAGATATTTGCACTTCGTATGTAGCGCGCAAAGCTACTCCTTGAGTTGGTCGCCATGCGGCGCACGAAGAACGGATGCCACGCGGTCACTCACTCGCGGTCTCGACGCAAGTCCTCCCAAACTAGTCACGCGGAGTCAAAGGCTACTGTCTGAATAGGCCTTCAGAAAAGGACTCCTTGTACCTTCTATTCCGCCAGGCGCCATCTTGGAGTGATCCCATCCTCGTCGCCAATTGTTATCAAGTAATGTGAAAGGAATAATTCGAGGGAACGTTTGGTGCTGTTCCTGGTGCATGCTTGATAGCGCACTAGGCGCCCGTGCAGAACACGTCTTTTTATTTTTACACGATATATAGGCAAACAATATGCTATCTTTCATCTAGCCATCGTAAAAATAAACTTTTTCCCTACGCAACCTTTTATTTTGAAAAAAGCGAGTCTCTTCTATGATGTCACTATACAAAGACACTGTCAGCCTTCTAACTTGTCGGAGGACTAGCACGTCATCGAGAGTGCAGTAAGGCGAATTAATGAGTTTTATTAGTAATCTAAATACGCTCCATGCTTATCCATGGTAAAACTCGAAAAAAGTTACCTCTTGGATCGAAACCATTTGCCAGCACAAAAACGCGGCGGACTTGTCCCGCCATTTTTCTCCCTGTGGACAGCGGCAGCCAAGTTTGAGGCCGACTTCTTGCCGGCAGCTCCTCGTGAAGGAATGTTTCTGCTTCTGAATGCCGCCAAAGGTGCGAGTTGTATATTTCTCGCTGCTCGCTGCTCCTGTACACCCTGGTAACTTTCGTAGATTTTAATTTGTTTGCTCTCCGTTTTCTTTTTTATTTTGCGAATTCTGTCCTCTACCACCTCATCGCTCTTCCCTAGCCCCATTTTCCTTCTTCTCCACTGTAGTCACTGATACGTCAAGGAACGAAGAGCGTGGTTTATTATGTTGAAGCGTCTTATTTCGTTATTCATTCTGCGGCGTTCTTTTCGACAGATGCCTCAACCTCATCAGCTTCGGAACAATAATAAGATGCTCAAGACATGCCACGCCCTCCGGTTCTTAAGGTGTCAGTGACTGCAGTGTGTACTTTCCTGCGTAACACATGCACAGAGTCCCGATCGTTACGGTTTACGTAAAACGCGTAGCAAGGACCCAGACGTTTGGGTACTCCAAATGAAATTCGCGCGTAAGCTTGCCGTCCTTACGGCTTTTAACGGTACAACAGAAATAATCGCCCGTATATTAAGTACGATATTTTCCATCCGCATCAAAATTGTCCTAAAAACAACATTGTCTGATTCAGAATTATCACTGAGCAGCTATTTTTTATTCATTCCTTATGAGGAATTTGTGCAGAGCGGCTCAATTTACCTGTTGAAAACACACACACACACACACATATATATATATATATATATATATATATATATATATATATATATATATATATATATATATATATATATATATATATATATATTTTTTCAAGGCGTTTTCAAAACAAACTTTGGTGAATAAACAGAAAAAGAAGGCCACCGTTCCACCCCACTTCGTAAATCTTCACGCGGTGTACATTAGACGATCCCAACGAAAAGAAGGAAACGGCTGCCGAAGTTGCTTCCGACAGCGAGCCAAGTCCGACGACTCGCCGCCTGAGCGGACCCCACACACGACAGCGGGCATTCGGCGACAACGGCGAGCGGTCGCAATTTCCTGCTCGGCAGTCAGCGTACAATGACGCGACGTCCACTATATTCCGTTCAGCCATAAGCTGAGGGTCCGGTGGAAGCTAAATGCGCGTTGAACCAATTATACGCCCATCTTTCGCCACGTGATCACGCTCCCGCCCATACCCACACGCAGAGAGCGGAGCCAGGTGATGAAAAGGAGGCGGGTGATTGGGTGGGACAGTATGTAGCCTCCTATGCACTGTCAGCTTAGAGGTTGAACGGAGTACAGGGCGTCCGGCGTGTCCAGCGAGCGCGAGAGAATTGGGCAGCTTCCCAAGCACGCGCCGACCTCCGAGCACGCGCCGCCTCGCGCGCGGCCTCCAGAGACCCGGGGGAGAGAGGGAAGCTTCGCTTCATTAGGCCTATCGTTCGGCGGCGGCGGCGGCATCGGTCGATGACTGTGTCCGGTCATTTAACCGACTGCTGTTACCAAACCGGGACAAAAATTAAGCGGGGCCCATTAGGGAGATGCGTCGCTGAAATGGACCCGCGGCGGCAGTCGGCTTCTATCCGTTCGCATCCTTTCCCTTCCCTAGCATAGACACGAATGGTTCAAAACGTACCCCAGGTGCTTGCAGCTGAACGATGCCGCTATATCCGAATCCATTCTGGGTCTAGCTCCGGCGGGGATTTCGATTCGCGTCTTAGCGTATGGTTTTAGGGATTGGGTCTTGCGGCGTGTCAGCGGCCGAGAAGGGATCTCCTTTTCAGAGAGTCGTGCCAAGACCGCTTCTGAAGAACACTGCTCTCGAAGCGCGTATCACGGACCGGCGAATGCTTTCGTCCATGGGCACGAAACAACGGGTTCGGGGGCGCCCGAAACAAAAGAGGGCCACCGACGGAATATTCCGGTTCCATGAGTTTCGCCGCGCGGCTGTGCCAACGTCAACAAACGCGGGCACGCAAGCAGCATGCAGTTCGGACGGCTGCACCTCAGGCCCGTTGCCAAGACCCCGTCGAGTCGCACGGAGGGCGCCGCAATGGGGTTCCTACGCTTCGCTTGGCGGCAAACACGTGACGGCGCTCACGGTGGCCGTGTAAAGACGACCCGGAAACAGGCATTCTTTACTTGCGCGGTGTGCTCCGCACGGTGTGCGCAATAATGGATCACCGGGGAAAGTTGCGCGCGTGCACCCTAATTTGGGAGTCACCGTAGCAATCCTAAACAATATGCCTACTTGCTTCTTCCATGTGTTCATGCTTGTGTGTGTTCCCGGTCAGTGTCTCGGCTCATGCGTTTTCCGCTCCTTGGTATTAATCTTCTTCCTATCATTTAGAAAAGAACTCGTATGCCAAAATCTACAAACTCGAATTCCCAAGTTTCTTGTAACTGTGAAGAAATTAAATTACGAAGTTATTTTGGGTATTCTTACTCGCAGAATGAGAACGCCTGGCCTCCAGCACGCGCATTATTATTATTATTATTATTATTATTATTATTATTATTATTATTATTATAATAATTATTATTATTATTATTATTATTATTATTATTATTATTATTATTATTATTATTATTATTATTATAGATGCTCCAAAACCGGATTAAAATAATGTTCTAAATTTGCAAAGGAAAAACAAGGGGGGAAATATATTAACCTACATTTCAAGTTACGATATTATGTAAGATAATGTCGTGATCTGAAAATTATTCCCAGTCCTTTTATCAAAAAAATTTAGGAATGTTCATTGCTTCGTTTCACCGTGTATCTGAAATAAGGCATTTGAGATAACATCAATCCGACGCAGAGGAAGCAGCCAGATATTGTTTAAACATTTACGACGCCCTGTGGCGCGGTTAAATAAATTAAACATCGATGATAATTTTAATTGCGATACAAATTCCGCGATATTTTAATATCAGATATTAAAGCCTGAAGCACATTTTTACCTAACGAAATTTTTCAGATTTACAAAAAGTCACTGTCTCATGAGTGCAAATTAGTAGACCCTATTGGTCGACTATTTAATTTTATAATTATTTTCCTCGTATGATTGGCCCATCTAAATATATCGTGTCGTTTTTGAGAGGGAGGTTGCAATGCAAAGCGTCATGCTTTGCATTGCGTAATGCCACAGCGCAGACTTAATTTTGAGGTCTAAACGGATGTACCGCCTCTTCATTCGCTGAGCTGATTTCGTAGATCGCAGAGATTGGCTCTTCGAGTGTTTTGCCGGTAAGTAGACGCTCAGGCATTTCTTAGAGCGTATATAGTGCTAGCGTTCCTACGGCGAGATCATTCTTTCAAGAAGCGCGCTGCAGCCTTTCGAACGTCGCGCGATGCTTCCAAAAACTTTTGGAGTTATGTTTATGTCCACGACGTCGGTCCCTGGAGTCAAACGACTCTTCGTTCCTTCCCCACAGGCGTGAAACCCGATGCCCGAGCCGCATGGACCCCGACGGAGCGAATCCACCGAGAGAGCCGGCTCCAGTACAGCGGCCCTGTTCCCTCACGTTGCAGTTCAGTCGCGATCAAGACGACCGCGATGACCGACCGTCTCCGAGCAGCCAGTTGGCCGTGGACCAAGGAATTCTCCTCGAAGCGCCGTCCGAGTACGCCTGTTCCGACGACGATGAGCGGCGTCTCGCCCGTGGCGCGCTGCGCACCCCGAGAGCGACGCCCCGTCTGCCACGGAGTCCCACTCGACGTCGGCGCCGGTGGACATTTCGATTCGAGCGAAGAGCAGCGTGCTCGAGTGTGAAAAGGACTTTATGGACTTCCTGCTCTCGTTGCCTCCCGACCGCGGACCCGAGATCAAGTCGCTGGAGAGGACTAGGAGGCACAGCAGGGCGGACAAGGTGAGCTTCCGGCGGGTCTTTCCTCGTGGACAGGTCGGTGATCCACCCTTGATTGCTGTCTCCTTATTAACGACTCGGTTTAAAATCATGAAGGGCTTTTAAACGGGACCCGCTCATCCTTGAACGTTGTTCGTCTATCTGTCTGTCATTTTCCCGCTAAATGTAGCGGGGAAATTGACGTCGCGTGACCTGACATCGCAGGACCTATACATAAATCCAGTATTCCCGCTGACTTTAGCTTGAAAACTGACGTCACGTCATCTAAACGCTAATGCAGTTTGAGAAAAAGTCGTTGCAAACTTTTATTAAAGAGGTGAGACATACTTAACCTTTCAATATAATTTCAACGGAAGCACGTAGACATGTCACTGCACTCAAAACGAAATCTACTTGACGTGCTCGCATTGAAAGGTAGAGGCTAAAAATATGTAAGCTACTCAAAATGCAGAGATAAACTAGTCTTCTAAGTATAGATTCAATCTGAGTATAGCCGCGAGAGGCAGTCTCTAACTATGAGACGTCACTGAAGGTATTGGGATTTAAGTTGGACACTAGGCGATAAAGGCAGCGACATCGCCGACAGCAGCCAGTGGCCAGCACCAAAGTCAAGTGCGGCGCCGGCCACTCGTGGCAGTTGGTGATATCGACGACTTTCTCGGCGAGTGCCCAACTTAGAGCCTCTTGTATAATTTAGCGTGATGACTTCTAAGATCTTGACATATAAATAACGCAGTTTCTTGCACTACTCCGTCATTCCTTTTGTACAGGACTTATACAATGCTCCCAAAGCATTTGGAGCGAGCGCGTGGCTTTCACCAGCCTTCATTTGCACGAGGGTGCGTACAACAGACGTCTTATATAAACAAAGCCACGTGCTAGCGCCACTGCTGTACGCACTGTAGAAAACGGAATATAGAACGTTTAGCTTTCGTGAGTTATGTGAGGTTTTAGGATCACACCAAAATTCGTGTTATATCTTGGGAGTGATTTTCTTTATGCGTGTTTGGGAAAGGGGGAAGGGGTGCTATGAACTAAAGAGACCACGAGTACGTCCCCTCGTCTCAATGTACGTACTGTTAGGACTGCAATCACTATGAGTTCTACCTAATCGCAGGTTAAAATTTCATTTAATGACTTGTTTCCAAACATTAATATAGACGAATTGAAAGATAGCTTACCCTACCCCTCGACGCGGCGTTATCTCAATAGCCGATTCTACCTGTGTCCAGGCGAAGCCTAAAGTTGGCCTGGACCACTTGGACAACCTGTGCAAGCTGATGGAACAACTAGGAGATCTCAAAGAACAAAACAGCAAACTTCAGCGGCGTGTACAGTATCTGGAAGACATGAAGGATCTGCACGAAGTCCACAAACGCATCCTTTGCGCCGAGTCTCCGCCTGAAGAATCCCGGGCTCCGCGGAGGACACCCAGCCCCGCAGTGGTGACCACATCAACGGCCGACGCCGACAGCACCTTGAGAAAGAGCAGGACCCATGGTCACCTCCACGCGACCATCCGAAGGTCCAGAGAACGAAGCAAGTCTGTCGGAAACCACGACGACTACGATGATCCCAAGAGCTACAAGAACAAGCGCTTTCCCAACTGGTCCAAGGTGAAGGAGGCACTGGGTTGGGAGCGTTCCCGGCGGACTACGAAGGGGCAGTCCGAAAGGACGGACGAGTGATCTCCTGTCCGCGTCACGAAGACGAGCTGAGACCGCGTAAAGAGGAACTCAGAGCTAGTGACTGGGAACCGGCGGTGGGCTACCCGCAATCCCGTTCTTGGACCGAGGATTCCTGTTTCCATGGCAGGCCTTCTTCCATTCCATTGAAGCAAGGTGACTGCATTCTGCCTCTGTTCCGGCCACTTTATTGTATCGTGCCTCACAGTCAGCGCGGGTGCTCTGAAATGGCTGTGCCAATGGAGCTTTCCAACCACAGTTCTGCGTATGCATGCACGCTGCCTTTCAGGTAGCGATTGCTTACCGTATACGTTCTTTTGTGGCAACAGAAACGTTTGTACCGCTGACCAGGACGTGCAGAGCTATCCTCTCGTTTTGTATGACCTTTGACAATTTGAATCATCTCATTGCGGCATGTGGTAGGCTTTTCCTAATATGTCATTATTGATGTTGTAACGCTCCAAAAAGTTTCAAGCATTCTCCGTTAGGTGCCGTCATCTATGCGGAAAATGTCCCTTCCACAAGGAAGATGCCGCGCCCCTTACATCCCCTTTTCCTACACCTCTCTATCCTCCTTCTGGTCTTCCGTTTCTTTTTTCTCTCTTTCCCTTTTTTTAGCCGGAACTGACAGGCTTCCATTTGAATCGGTGACAATAATCTTCTATGCCTTTTACTTTTCATATTTCTCCAAACCTAAGAGCAACGACCCCGAAAAACAATGTCAAGCGCTAATTAATTTGACCTCAGAAAGCAGCAAAAATGAAAAGTGAATGTACAGATGGCATGTACCTTGTGACGGGGGGGATCGGTGGCCGAGTGGGCTAAAGCGCACACCCAGCTCCACGCGCGTGGAGCGAAAAGCTCGCGTTGCAGAACCCAGGGATCCTGGGCTCCGAGCCCCACCCCCTGCCCGTTTCGATCTGGATGAGCATCGTACCGGCGTGCGGTCGTGTATCACTACTGCGTGGTGCACGTCAAAGACCCCAGGCTAGCGGTTGTACTGCACTGGCTAAATTGCTCATCTACAGCGAGTGACTCGTCGAAACATTAAAAATGGCTGACCAACGACTCGCTGTATAAATATCCCCACAACCCAATTTTTACCTTGTGACACTGAGAGGTATACGTCAGATTTAAAAGTGATCGGCCTGATGGCACCGTTAGAAGCGTTGTGTGCATCAAATGTGACATTCTGCCAAGCCTGTGTCATGTAGGAAAGCGAGAAGTCTAGTGAATGTTCTGGTGAGATCACCCAATCTCCAAAGATGCCGTAATGTGTTCGCGTCTGTCTTGGGGTAGTGACAGCGGTCCATTTTAGAGCGCAGCTCTTAGGCGCCCGTTTCCGGCTTGAGCGGCGTCGCCGTCGGCGTCGGCGTAACCGCGCGGTGCATGATGGGTAAATTTTCCCGCTAAATCTAGCGGAAAATTTCCCCGCTATATCTAGCGGAAAATTTTTCCCCGCTAAACTTAGCGGAAAAATTTTCCCGCTAGATTTAGCGGGAAAATTTTCCCTAAATGAGGGGCGAGCAGGAGAGAAGGAGGGGCATAGCCCCCTCTCCGTACCTTCCTCCTCCTCCTCAAAGCTGCGCTCTAATTCGGCGTTACAGGGAGTTGTAAACGGCTTTCATTTTTGTTGCTACGGTTTTTTTTTTTTTTTTTGCTTTGTAGATACGGGATAGAGCGTCTCCCGACTAGACCTTTGTCACTTTGACCATAGCATTTGGTCTTTCTCTTTTTCTTGACATTTTTTCCCGCGTCTGGCACCGACCCAAGAATAACAGCATAAAACTGAAACGCTGTCAAATCTACTGAAGCGGGTGCGATGCTTCTCCTGAATTACGCTGGTGGATTTGGCTTTGGAGCGCGTTTCTGTTTGGCTTCCTATACCTACGTTTATGCCCATTCAAGCGCAATTTAACGTTTTTCGCTCTAATGGCGCCTTTAGACTTGCGAATTCGCGGGCGGATCCGCGCAGGCAGAAAAAGAGATTTTGGAGCCGGGTGGCGAAATCGACTCGTCGCTGGCGGGAAATTAGGATCAGTCCTGGACCCATATCCAGATTTTCCGCCAGCGACGAGTCGATTTCGCAACACGGCTCCGAAATCCACTTTTCGCCTGCGTGGACCCGCCCACGAATCCGCAAAGGTAAACGCGCCATAAAGGCGCGAGCGTGGAGTGCTTTTTGAATCGCTTTAAATCCACCAGCGGATATCAAGATGGGCTCTCGCCAGGTGCGTTGGCATTATTTTACACTATGTATGAAAGGAAATGTAGGAAAGAAAAGAATGTCCTGTTTATTTGCTCATGCAACACCCACGAGCAGCAGCCTGTCGAAGAGGGATTTCCTTGCATCTGTTATAGTCCCTCTTATCTCAACCTGGACTTTAAGAGAAGACCATTGTGTTGTTTTGCTAGTTGTTTCTGATTCACGGTCGTTCGTGAAGACAAGGCACGTTCTAAAGCAAAAAGTACGTATCGATAGTCTCTGCTTCAGTCCACGTTGAGTTGAAGTGGGGTATTGAGGCGGTCAGAACTTGAGAACAAAATCCAGAAGAGCATGTTCTTGATTAAAATAGACTAATATCATAGAGTTTTTTGCTCTGATCGTGCAGCCGGAGGATGGACAGCCTCCAGCGGTTCAAAAGACGACGCTAAGGCTTGTAGAGCCAACACGGCGCAAATCGTCCCCGACTTCACCCACTGCCGCCAGGGAGGCGGCCAGAGAAGAAGCATTTGCAGATTGGAAATGTGAGCTTTTACAAAGAAACCGTCCCGCGCTATCAAATCTCCGAAATAAATTTTTCTCACGCTGCTCAAACACCAAATAACAATATGTTGTATACCTTTCTCAGATCCTGACCTGTTGGACCCAGAAATGTACGAGTCTTACGAACGGTACTACACCAAAGAAGACTCGAAAAAGGTTCCGAAAAGCGCCTGGGGTCGCGTGAAGACTCTTATCCAGACAGGTCGAGAAACCGTCAGAAAGCAACACCAGCCTCGAAGCGCGAAACCTGGCTCTAAAGGCGATCTCAGGATAGAGTCGGATCCAGCCAGTGGTGCCGCGCCCAGTGACCCTGAAGACAGCGTAACGTCACGAAGTCGGAATACTTCCAGAATGCGCAAGATCTCAGACCCGTACGGCTGCTCGCCAAGGAATTCAAAGACGTCCGAGGACCTCCAGCTATTTTCCAAGGAGAGACCGCAGATACCAAGCGGCTGCTCCCTCCAGAGGTCGACGGCGTCCGTAGAACCAGGCCGGAACCAGCGGTCTCAACCCAAGTAGAACCGGAAGAGTCGAAATGCGCCTTTTCGGACAAAAACGAAGCTACCTCGCCACAGTTTCAGAGAAAGTCTCGGTGGAACCGCGTCAAGAAGGTCTTCTCCACTGCCCTCCAGGAGAAGAAGAGGGAGACTCGGAGCCCTCCAGCCCAACATCCACCGCCGTTGTCTTCGACTTCGAAGACGTTCTTCCATTCGAAGGTGAGTCACTGGCGGGCTTCGCTTATGCACTGTAGAAAAGGCGCGTATTACACGTCTGTTGGTTCTAGTTGCAGTTGAGTGACAAACAGCGACAACCATCACCGATTAACCCAACGCACGTCGGGTACGCACGCCGAAGGTATCTTTGGAAGCCTTGCAATTCATAATATCTTGGGGCTCGTGAAGTAAACACTATTTGCAAGCCTATCAAAACAGCCTGTACGAGAAGTCTGCACGGGCGTCGGTGTCGGCTGTTGCTGTTGCTGCTCAAGTAAGACTAGAATATTAGTGTTTAAAAAAAAAAGAGACAGAGACAAACTATAATCACTCTCAGTTAATGGGATAACCCTCTGAGGCTATGCAGTCAGAGCTATACGTGCTTCTGTGCAGTCCCGCATCCTGAGAGTCGATCAAAGCTTTGCACGCTCTCTTCACTTCTTCAAAAATAATGGTAGAAAAAGCATGTTGAAAAGTAGAACAAAAATATTGAGGCATTTTGTCGCACGGCAACTGAGATCGTAAGCGATTCCCAGATATTTCTCTAGGAACAACCCAGTCAGAATTAGGATCTTACACCTTAAGCTCCGGAGCCCGAAACTGTACCTTAACGCTAGTAGGCACTCCAAGCATTGGGGTTTCTAAACATATGCCAATTGAAACCTAGGCGCCTATAGCCTAATAAAGCGCACCGACATAGGACAACCACCTACCACGGGAAATGGCTTTCATTCGCCGTAACGCCTATCCCTTCATCACCGATATAATGGACGACTTGAAGGTATACCCGCTCCTCGCATTTCCCGAAGTATCGGCCATTGAATACCTGAGTGTCATATATCAAAACGTGACGATCAAAGTCATTGTTGGAAATAAAACAGCAGTTACAAAGCGTCCCAATGGCGTATAGGTCATTGCTGCAGTCATCGAATCTGGTTTCGAATTTGGCGGCCTAATGACATCACGGCCTTACGATTGGACGGTGCGCTGCCCAAAGCGTTGACCAATGACCAGTCATGGCTGTGCAGTTCTTGTTCATTGCTGTCGAGATGGCAGAGAGATAGAGGAAAAGAGAAAGAGAGAGAGAGACATGCCCAATCGATCGCGCGAAAGGTCAGTGGCTACCCGATTCCAATCGGCCAAGACCTCAATAAATCTACATGCATGCTTCCCGCTCCACAAGCTTTTCTCGTTGAGCCGCTTCATGACCGAACACCGGGTTGGCGTCGTGCATCTTCTTGGGCGTCCCGCACGCAGACCAAGCTGGGGCCGGCACTGGCCGAGCGTTTTCGCGGAGTCTCGCCCCGCGGAGGCCATCATCCATCACGCATGTACCTCCGCCTGAGGAGGGCAGGAAAGCGAACGAAACACATTTCTCCACTGTCGGCGGAAGAAATTGACGCTCTCCGAGATGCGGGACGTGTGATGCGACGGTCCTCCCCGTTGTGGTTCCGTTCAATTTTCCGCTATACCCATCTCGCGAGGTAACCGAGACACGACTACGCTCGTGCGTGCATATAGATCCCTTTATGTGTGCACACGCGTGTGTGTTTGTATGAGAGGAAAGTTATCGCACGGGAACAGTGGGCAGGACATTTGTGTACACAATTCCAGAGGCTTGGAGGTTCTTGAACTCGCGTATGCGTTCCCCTTCCTCTTGCCCGCGCACCAAAAAAGACGCGGTGGAAACGGAAGTCGCGGGGAGAGGAAGGAGAGCGAAGCGAAGGGTTCTCGGTGGGTAGCCCGGGCCCTGGGAAAATAAATGAGGAATTCCTGGGAGACGTTTACTCTCGGGGAATTTGTTTATTTTTTATTATTATTCCCGAGTTACCACTGCTTTGTGTTTCTCGCCGCTCGCCAAATCGCTTGTTCCTTCTTTCATGCTAGGTTAGCTAAAAATATCTATTCGACAAGTGAGACAGATTACTTGAAAGGTATAACAGCGCGAACTAGTGACTTCCGGAATGGTTTTGTTTTTATTTATCTTTATTTTTCAGATGATATTCAATTGAAGCACCGTGAAGGAATTGTAGACAGACAGAGAGGTGAGTCAGGCGCTGAATCAAGACCTGATTTAGGTCCCTGCATGTTCACGAAATAAGTTTGAAACCGTACGCTACGCAAGGTCACATGGTTATTTTTCCAAACAAACATATGCACTCTAGGCAGTGCACTTAGCTAAGAAACTGATAATTGGCTCATTCCGAGCTGCAATGCAAGTTTACGCACAACAGCAGGTAATGGTGGCTCTGGTGATTTGTATAATGATTCACTGAGGAAGGCCAGGCTCAAGGTGATTTTTTCAGAAGGGGCCATGTCTCTGCCTGGCAAAGCGGAGAAGGGGAACATGGCACAAAAGGGCACAAAATAATCAAAGACGAATAATGTTCACGGCAATGTGACGTTTAGAGCTCGCTGGCATGCATGCAGTATCAATCTAATGTAGTCTATGGGATTGCTTTTGCGCAGAATCGTCAGAAAACCCGCTAAAACCTAACGTACTTTACCTGGAGGTCTCGACGGGAAAGTGAGGTCTCGTATTGTGGATTTCTGGGAATCTGCCGTGGCTCATAAAGTTCTGCTTGGGTCATAAAAGGGTAGACAGAGCAGCAACAGGTAATCCAGAGTGTCTGACGAGGTAAGCTTCACGGTCCATGCCTGTGTTCCTCAGTGGTTCGTGTTTCTCTCTTCCAAGCGGGGAAGAGTGGCACGGGCGTCGACGGGGTTCATTCCAAAGCTGGTGTAGCAAGGCCCAGTCAGATAAAAAGTGGGATATAGGCGCGGCAGGCCATCCCACGCTAACGTCGGGATCTGGGTATCGCATTCGAATGGTTGCTCTGATCAGACGTTCAGGTTGCACGGTCCTCAGGTGGAAGGCTAGCTGTTGGTGAGTTATTACCGTGTGCTCTCCGCCGCAAGAACGTCAGCGCGTCCATTCCCCTTGATCCGACAGTGTGCAGGAATCCACTACAGGTCAAGTTTTCAGCTCTGTCCTGCCACTCTTATAACATCAAAAGGCAGCGATTGTTGCCATGACAAAGTCACTATTTAAGTAAAGATGAAGAATTAACACAGGCTGTTTTATGTGCATCCCTCACATGATGATGAATGGATTTCTCACTATTGATACCGAACAGTAGTTTAAGAAGTCACTAGGGGAGACTTCATGTGCTGGAGTATGAAAGGCTATCCACGTCTCAGCGTCCAATGAGCTAGCTGTTAAAATGCTAAAAGTTATAAGGGTGTTTTTCTTCTAGAAATCTTAAGCTCTCAGTTGTGTCATGTGCCACTGCTGGGGGAATAGCATTTAATCACTTTCCCATATCCCATAGGATAGAAAAATTATGTTTGAATTTTCTCACAGTAAAATGGATGAGGTGAGCAATATACTGCATAAAGTTACAGTTTAATAGCTCAAGCCTATAAAAGCAAGTCAACAGCTCAGTCCAGTGACAGTTTTGCGTATATTCCTGCAAACGTACTTCCGAAAGTGATGATAAAACAATTAACTCACTAGTCATTGTTGCCCTACTGGTTCCAATTACGTTGTTACCAAACTTGCATTGCATATTTACGCTTTTCAATCCCGAAAGATGTATAATGAGGAACACAAACCTACTTATACATATGATAAAGCATAAGTGAAATAGTTTTTGACCAGCGAAGTGCACTAATATTACTTTCTCCCTGTTCCTTGTCTGCTCCTGGCGAAACCCGACAGTTGACAGCATGGCTCTAAGCTCCGACTTTCAAGTCAGCGAGGGTGAGCTGAGCGCCCCTCCTCTCTCACATTCGGCGTCCACGCCCGCGGCAAGCTTGATGCTCGAGCTTCAGCGAAACCTGAGTGAAGATTTCAGCCAGAAGATGATCGAATGGGAGCGCATAAAGGCGGCCAAGGTGAGCCCCAATCTTCGTCGCTCCCAGCGGTCCGCCACTGCCAAGCCCCCAGAGACAAGAGCAAGACGTCCGGACGAACTGACAAGAATCATAAGCAGAAGGACCTGAGCTGGTTGAACCGAGAACTGCAGAAGATGGAACGCGAAAAAGAACGACTCTCGAAGGAAACGCATAAGTTCCAGGAACGCTCCATCAGATTGCAGAGGCTTCGACACGCTCTTGTGAACGCTCCTGGTGCCAGGAACGAGGTCCTGGTACGTACATCGGCCGGAGAGTTCCGCTTCGAAGGAATTTCGGACGCCTTCACCAAAAAACTTTACGAATGGGAAACCAAGAAGGGTGTCGTTCCCGAGTTCTCCACAATCGCGCTACTGGATGCCAGCCTGCGAACCACCTCGTGTCCAGGAGAAAAGCTAAACCAATCTCACAGAGGTCTGTCCAGGTCTGAGTCGAGTATTGCTGAGCCAACCAATCTTCAACAGCAATCGCGAGCTTCTACTAGCTCTCTGCCCTCGATGAAGCTGGATACGCTGGTTATTCCTGAGGAAAAATCCGAGCTGGCTAGATCTCGTGCCAGTTCTGAACCTGATCTATCGACCCACGGATCGACGTCTAAGGAAGCACCGGTAAGAGTACGGACTGCCAGCGTGGGTTCCTCAGGAACCGGCTTCGCTCCCCCAGAGGTCACCTGGCTCATTGACAGTGGCTCCGGAGACATGGACGAGCGCTCAGACCCAAAGCCGGTGGATGGTGGTGACGCCAAGCCAACGGAAGACGGCTACTATGGACTCCTGGAGGAGAACATGCTCTTGCTGGAGCAGCTCCGGGCAAAGGAGCACATTTGCGGACGGCTCGAGGTAGATCTGGAACGGCTGGACCAACGGCTCGAGCTTACGTCAACCAGACACAGGCAAGAAATAGGTAATCTGGCAATTCTAGTCACAAAATATTTTCCAGCAGAAAGTTTCACTCTGAAATAGGATTAAGTTAGTAGGACCTCACTTGTGTTTCTCCTACTGTGATATCTTGCAATTTTATATCAGCACACGTTAACCCTGTTTCTCAGTTTCCGTTGGCAGGCGAAGGGAAAAATGTGGGGATAAAAAAGTGAGCCAATTGAGAGATGCAACGAAACGGAGAATACAGGTTTCACAACATATAAGCACAGGGGCTGGAATACGCTAAGGCGACGAAGCCACGCTTTGTTTCGGCATAACCATCCTACCGGCCTTTTAACGACACTTGCGCAGGTCTGTAATTTACTGAGCATCTTGTTCCTCACCTTCGAGTGTGTATTCATTTGAAGTGACGTAAACAAACGAGCATGCAGTTCGCGTGGCACAGTACGACATTGTCGAAGAGAGTATTAATTGATCATATGCGTATCCGCAGAGCGCTACAGGGAGAGCTTGTGGAAGGCGCACCGGCCGGTGGCCTCGCAGTCCCAAGTGTCTTCTCTGCGGGCCCTGGCAGACTTCCGTGCTCGGCTGGAAGACTTGGAACGCTGCAACTTGCGGCTGCAAGAAGAGCGCAGGGCGCTTCAGGTATATGTTGGACTCGGCATTCCCTTTCCTCCTTTCACCCTGCGTAAAGTACAGCCGTTGTCACATATCAACTGCCTCGGCATTTGCAAATATTCTACTCTACTTCTGTCCTTCAAAATAAAACAAAATTAAAATAAGGTAAGGACTGCATGAAAAAATATGCACCAAATTTACCGGCGATTTAGAACTGCTAGCTTGCACCTCGACGATATTTATCTTGACTGCTTATTTCAATAGAAAATAAATAACTTTAAAGTTTCGCAATAATTTTTTTTTTGGTCTTCACGAACTACATCTTTACACAGCTCAGCCGTAAAAGCTTTGGTGTGGTAACGACTTTTTTCCTTCTTCTTGCTTTCAAATTTGTTGTTTTGTTTTGTGTAGTTTCTTGGTGATAATTAGGAATGTTTTTACATTAAACAAACCAGGGGCGAAATATTTAATGAATATATTCTACCGGCTGGTGATTACAACTGAACAGGCTTTCATTTTTCGTGGTGGTATGAAAGGATACTACATACCAATATTCCGCTTCGCTGCGCCCTTTTTTTAAATTAGAAAACAATTTTTCTTCATTTCTTTGCGTTTGATTTTATAGTATATAAAAAAGTGCCAACAAGAGTGTTTTAAAAACTACCAGAATCAAAGATGTCATTCCCCATTTTGTCAAGCCGGGGTCACACTGCGTATAGGAGGTATTCACTGGACGCCAATTTGAGGGCGATGTTTAGAGCGCATGCCCAGAACGAGCTCACAATAATAGCCTGCTAAGACCGGCAACCTTGATGGTGCTAAATGCACGCTCCAAAAGGACTGCGGAAGCTCGCCGCCAGCACGCGCTCAGCAGCCGACCACACAGATATGGCCGCCAGTGAATACTCCCTATACATCATACGAAAGACAGTCTGCGTAAAGATTTGAACGCGAGTCACCGCGAGATCCGTGCTTCGAATGCCGCATGGCAGTGAGTTCAAAGGAAACATGGCACGCGGCATTCGAACCACGGATATCGCGGTGATTCGTGTTGGCAGACTGTCTTTTGTATGACGTATGAGCAGTGTGACCCCGGGCTTAACGGTCAACAAGCTACGGACTTCACGGGATATTTCCACGAATTACACTCTGCAAAAACGAAACATGCTCTGGCGTATAGACCTTTCCAATGTTTGCAAAATCACAGTCCAGCGTGCAACCTTCACAGCCCAGCTCGTGCGTGTTCGTCGCTTCGGAATGCGAAGAAAGCACGCGCCATACGCGCGAACACTCAAGATGGCCCCGGCCATACGCTCTTTTTTGGAAAGGTCTATAGGGAGTATTCACTGGACGCCACATTTGAGGTCAATGTTTACAGCGCATGCTCAGAACGAGCTTACATTAATAGCCTGCCAAAACCGACAATCTCGATGGTGTGGAATGCACGCTGCAAAAGAACTGTGGAAGCTCGCCGTCAGCACGCGCTCAGCAACCACGCACACAGATATGGCCGCCAGTGAATACTCCCTATACTAACAGCATAGTCGATCAAAAACAGCGAGTACGTAAGAACTACAAAACAGTCTCTAAGAAACGAATCTTCTCCGCTACAGGAAAGCATTCGCTGTCACAGCCAGGAGCAAGCGACCTTAATCTTGGATCTTATCGGGAAAATCAAAGAGCTTCAAACGATGAACCTTGACCTTCGCAGCACTGGATCTGAAGGTGAGGGCTTCAATGACGCTCAACACCCTCCAGGAACCGGGACACTATATCAGTCTAGAAGGCAAGAGTGATATCTGATTGTCGGAAAGAGAGCCGAGAAACCGTCTTAAAAAGAGCTTCCGACAAGATGGCTTCCGCAATTGTATGCGGGCGACGGTGTGAGTGGGCCTATTCGTTGACAGTAGCGGTTTCAGAGACGAGGCCCGCGCTTCTTTGAAACAATGGAGGCTCTGTTCTGCTGGGGACCCCAGGTTCCAGCATGCGAACCGTCTATTTCAGGCGCCCGCCAAAGGCCGTCTTTGATGCAGCTGGATGCGGATGGCCTGGCGCGAATTCAACAGCTCTCGGCGCAGCTCCTGCACTTGGTAGAGATCAGCCACTATTGCGCCTGGAATGTCTAGAATGCAATCCCTGCATAAGCTCCCATCCCCCAACCAACTGTCTTCCCTTCTTTACGAAGCCTGCGTGGCCTGGAATGCTTTGTTACGCAAAATTTGACTGATCTGCGGGTTACACCACACTCTGTTTCGTCCATAGCCTACACTACTAACAAAGCTGTTGATGTGAGCGGTGGCTTGATTGAGCGTCTGATTTGCACGAACAGAAACTTTGATAGCGTACAACAAGTATGAAACGAAATATGTATTCGCTTGTCACATATTCCGAGACCCTGCTGCGGGAAGCTCTGTAGATGCATGTCCCGGGTTCACAAACACGAGGCTAACGTTGCTTGACATTTTTTAAAACGCGTGTTACACCTCGAAGTTCTACTCGGAGAATTTAATTCTGCAATGCTGCTCGCCAGATTTATTCCTGAGAAACTACATAACTGCATGTCCTTGCGAAGGTTAGCGATTTTATACGCGGGGCCAAATTTCTGCGGCATCTCAGAGGAGAGGATGAGCACGTGTACCTGGCTTTACTCGAGTTCAAGCACGTGCTCCCGTATCTTTGACTGCACTGCCACAGAAAGCTGTCCCTGAGTATGGACACCCTAAACAAATACAACCTTTTACGGTCGATCTGAAAATACTGGAAAGTGGCGTGCGCAAAACAACACTCACAAGCTGGTAAGTCTATAACTGATTAACACTCATTATATATAATACTATAATACTCCCTATAATACTCACTGTATAACTGATATAACGCTCAAATTACGACCTATTACGTGGAGAGGGTGGCGTGGTGTTGTTGGGAGTGCCTACTGATACTCTACATATATAATTTAAAGTAAAAAAAAAATGCCGCGAGGCTTGAATATGGTCAAAAACTGTAAAGCAGTGTTCGAACTCGTGGTGTCGTATACGTTTTTCTTGTGTATAAACTGTAAATCGTTCGTGGCGACATTTCGTTTTAGTTTGCTTGACTCCACTACTGTCTTCACTAATACATGTAGATACTCAAAGCCTTGCACTGCAATGCACGTAACAAATGCAAAAAAAAATCTTTTCAGAATGGCGATTTGTTGGACGCGAATGAAGTATCAGCGAAGCACGCAGCAGGCGTTCTTGAAAGCTAACAATGTGGCAGGTTTAGTATATCTGCTTGCTCTTCGTGAAACAATGCGTAAAACCAACACGTCATTATATTGTGCTTAACGGAAGACAGGGGTGGAGACAGGAGCTAATGAGTATACTTGAGCGCACGACAAGCAATGGTGAACAGTATTCGATTTGCGCGCTTCGAACATCTTGGAAGGGAGCTTGAGTAGATCGTTTTCTTACATCCCGATAACAATACCCGATACTTCGCCAGCACGTCTCCCATGCATGGTATACCATTACCAGGTATTCCTATCGGAGCGCAAGAACAATTTGCTATGGTCTCCGACAGCCTAAAAAACGCAGGGCGTGGCATATAATGTTCACGCTTCTTGCTTCCTGATTGGTCCTTCGCCGTTCCCATGGCAAATGCTGCAATCTGATTGGCTGCGGGGCTATGGAGCGACAATAAGATGCTCTCGACTCGCCATGCCCTGGCGTTTCTATAGCCGTTAGTGACTGTAGTACTAAAACTCCCGAACATCTTCGGGTAAGCCGCCTTAAGGCGTAACGGTTCAAGTAGGTAGAAGAAAAAGAAAACAAAAGACAAAAAAACATTAAACAATAAAATACCATGTTTAGATGTTTTTTGTCATAATAAATAAAAAATGAAAGCCGTTTGCAACTCCCTGTCTTGAGGAGGAGGAGCAAAGTGTACTGAGGGGAGGGTATACCCCTCCTCGCTCCTCCTCATCCTGCCTGCTACTCCTCCCTCCGAGCGGCGTCGGCGTCGCCGTCGGCGTAACCATGAGGTCACGTGACCCTCGTGACCCTCATGACCTGATGTGGGTCACTTGACCTCACGGGGTCACGTGACCCCCCTCAGGCTCTGGGGGTCAAGAGGACATTTCGGCACGGTGCCGAAACGTCACTATGCCGAAACGTCACCGCGGTTACGCCGACGGCGACGCCGCTCAAGCCGGAAACGGGCACCTAAGAGCTGCGCTCTAACATATAAGAAAGACATGTCTAATGACAGTTCATAATATGTCTCGAAAATTCAAGACGTATGCAATTTTATGTAACGCCGAATTAGAGCGCAGCTCTTGAGGAGGAGGAGGGGAGGGTACAGAGGGGAGGGTATGCCCCTCTTCCTTCCCCGTTAAATCTATCGGGAAACTTTTACCCTCGTGACGTCACACGTGACGTCATGAGGGTAAATTTAGCGGGAATATTTTAGAGCGCAGCTCTTAGGCGCCCGTTTCCGGCTTGAGCGGCGTCGCCGTCGGCGTCACCGTACGGCCACGTGACCCTCCAGGTCACGGGACCCCAGGTCACGTGACCCACCAGGCTACGTGACCCCCTGATGTCACGTGACCCCCGGGCCACGTGACCACCCCCGAGGTCACGTGACCCCCAGGTCATGCGACCCCCAGGTCATGTGACCCCCCTGGTCACGTGACCCCCAGGTCACGTGACCCCCCGTGCCTTCCCCTCCTCCTCAAGAGCTGCGCTCTACTTCGGCGTTACAGGGAGTTGTAAACTGCTTTCATTTTTTCCGCCAAATTTAGCGGAAAACTTTCTCTCTATATTGGCAGTGTTACATGCGTGTGACATCACGTGACGTTACACGTGACGTCATAGTCACGTGTTTCCTATAATGACGTCACACGTGATGTCACGTGTGACGTCATTATGGGAAGCGTCCCATAATGCAACACGTGGTTACGCCAACGGTGACGCCGCTCAAGCCGGCAACGAGCGCCTAGGAGCTGCACTCTAAAAAATGACGGAGGCGAACTGATCGACGTTCATCTCTAACAAACGGGACCGGAAAGTTCTGATGCATACACGTAAACACTACACCATGTATATCTCTGTGCCCTCGCTCCTTTTCTTCATAGAACGCTTGGAAACGCTGCAAAGCTACCTCACCGCCGGGGCGGATTTAGGAAAAGAGGGATGGGGGGGGCGACCGCCCCCCCCTTTTCTAGAGCTTTTCAAGGTCAACTTTGTTTTAATAAAATGATTAATATACACAAGCCAAAAGTTTAGATTTTGGTGACATAGCAAATATTGGGTCAACAAAATAGATTTGTGCAACATTTCGATTGTAACGTCTTATCTCATTACCTCCCCCCCCCACCCCCTCCGCCAACCGAATCCCTACCGCCCCTCCCTGACCTGACCCATAAATCCGCCCTTGCCGCACCGGTTATGCGTTTATACGCCAACATACGAGTTTATGCGCCAAGGCGTGTACGCTGCAGTGCTGAATGGACTTCCTTAACGAAACACGGTCAAGCAGCACTGGTAGCCGCCATGTTTTGGGGCGTCGTCTCCGGCGCAGATCGCGCAATTGGACCCGACTCCAGTCTGAATGCTGACGCAATCCTCGCGTCCAGTACGTGCTCGGGGTGCACGCCCGAAATATGGTCTTCGGATGAATGTCACGGCAGGCTACTATGCATGGAGCGCGCTTTTGTAAAGGGTCCATTATGAGGGTTCGTTTTGTGCTCTCGCAGGTCCACCAACTGGAGGCGACTGTGGCAGAACGCGCCCGGCAGGTGTGCCAGCTCCGCGGTGAAATCCTGTTACGGGACCTCACCGCCGAGGGTTACGGGACCACGGGTCCCGGTGCATCTCGGCGTTTCTCCAGGACGATGCGATCCTCTAGCGACGGTCTCATCACCTTCACAAACAGGCGACCCACTCCGTGTCCAAACGGTGGAAGACATGGCGAAATACTGGTACACTAAATAACGCGGTGTAATGGACGAAATCTAAAAGAAACCGAAGGAATATGTAGCCGAACGTTCGTCTTTAAAGAAGGTATATCAGCGAAGCCTCAATGCGTGCTGAAAAGACCACCCTTTTTTGCGTTCCGCTCCACTCCGGTCCGCTCCGCTCGGATGTCGTTGGCACGTTGCACTGTCCAATGTTTGGATAGCAGTAATTTTGATGACCGCTTTTTACAGCGGAGCTGTTAAGGGCTAGTTTCCCCAGGATCGTGTTCGCCGGATTAGAAGTGATAACACCGAACTCTGGACAGCTACCGCCATCTATGAGCGACGGCGGTAACCAGACAACGAGTTGCCGCCGTCGCTCATAGATGGCGGCAACCTTTCTTCGGAGAAGAGCGGGAGCGGAACGAGCGGCGATGTGCGCAGCAGCGCGAATGGTTCCGCAACCGCCGCGAAGCCGCTATCGCCTCAAGTTCCACTGCGTCGAGCGCTTCAGATTACCTTGCGAAAGAAGAGCAGATCGCTCGCCTGGAAAGCCACCGCCGAGAACACAAGCTACGGCTCCGCTGCTCTTCCCTTCTTCACCAGAGTGGAAAGGCTGAAAGTTTTTTATATTAGGCGGTGGAATGTTTGGTTGCAAATGCCGCAAAATTAAAACAAAGAAAAAGACGTTTTTTATTTTATAATTTTTGAACTTTTTTTTAAAGTCTGCCCTTTGTTGCAAGCTGTGGAATACATGCGCAGTTGCGGACACAGAACAGATACACTCAAACTAAAATTTCATTGGCACGGCTCATTTTCCGCGTTTATTTGGATTAGAAGGCAGTAACTCAACCTAAAAAAGTTATGACCGCAGTGACGTTGCGCTTGCGGCAATGTTTTGTTAGCTCGTCAGCTCCTAGCTTTAGCTTCGCTCTGACATACGGCGAAACAAAGTCTAGAAACGCTGCCAGTTCCATTTTATTGCCATCTTATGTAATGACTTGCACGTTCCGCGGTGTCGGCTTTCGCGCCGTTGTGCAATGGTTCCGACCTTCTAACAGCCGGCACCTGACTTTCAAAAGGTGTCGATTTTGCTTCATTTAAATTAAGAATAGAAAAACAAGTGTTATAAAAAGATATCTATATCATTTATTTTATAATTTTGAGTGAATATTTATCATTCATTAAAAAATACGTATTAGGAAGTTTTCTATAAAAAACAAGCTGGATAGAAATGGGCCCTTTTAATGAATGGAAGAAAAACATATCGCGTCATAATTGCTAAAAAGCTTTCTTAGATAAAATGATCTACAAGCTTGCGGTTGATATACCCGCTTAATAAGACAAATCAGGATTAATATATATAAAATCTGATTTCTTGCAAAACCGGTCAGTAAGCAAGCAGGCCATTGAGTATATTAGTAATACCAAATTTAAAACAAAACAAAAAAATATTTGCCATTTATCAGCACTATTAAAAGTTCGAGAGAAACAATGTAGCTATCTGCAAAGATATCTTTGGTACGGCATTTATTGTATCCGGCATGACATGATAATCTTGATATTGCACTACCTGTACTATTCTCAGTTAACTCGCTCGAATATACAAAGAAATATGTATGCGGAGTAATTCAAACGAAGATGCAGTGAACATGTCAGTAACTACGTCGCAGGTTCCTGAATTCATAAATCAAATAACCACACTCTAAAAAATGCCTGCGCGTCTACTTACCCGCAAAACACTCAAAGAGCCAATCTCTGCGATCTACGAAATCAGCTCAGCGAATGATGAGGCGGAACATCCGTTTAGACCTCAAAATTAAGTCTGCGCTGTGGCATTACGCAATGCAGGCATGACGTTTTGCATTGCTCAATGTCACAGCGCAGACTTAATTTTGAGGTCTAAGCGGATGTTCCGCTTCAGCACTCGCTGAACTGATTTTTAGATCGCAGAGATTGGCTCTTCGAGTGTTTTGCGGGTAAGTAGACGCGCAGGCGTTTCTTAAGATGCATAACTTGCAGTCTTTTTTTTTCTTTTTTTTTACAATAGGAAAGCCATGTTGATTCTAGCTCAGCTCATGCCACTTCACAGCTTACGTAAGCACTCGCGTAGTCCTTCTGAGGCATTAAAACCTTCCTGCATTTTAAACATACAATGTTGAACGAACTTTCCAGAAGAACAGTAATCAAAGCGATGTATCATGTTCTTAAATTGACACTCTTTGCCACTGACAATAGTGGCTAACTCTCGCCTTATTTCTCGCTCAGCCTCAAGACCGGATAGTCCCCGCCACGGAGACGCGAGATGCACCGGCCTCGTCCCCGTCTTCCCACAGCCAGTCAGCTCAGCTCATTGAGACAGTGCACAGCCTCCGGACGGAACTGCTCAGACTGTTCGCGTTCGACGGTAAGCAATGCCCCGGAACATGCTTTGCGATGTTGGGGGTGTGAGCGAAGCCCGACTAGTTCAAATGAAAACAACATTATACGGAATGCGCACTAAATAGTCTAACGCGAAACCTTTACTATACTCGTTTTCACTTCAAGAAAAAAGGTAGTTTTCCGCATTGTTCATACGCCGCGCGAAATAGTTCTTACAACATTTGGTTGTCGGAGAAAGAAGCGATGCTTTTAGCGTTTGAAACGTGTACGTCTTGGTAAGACAACACATATCTAATCTACAATGCACTTACATATATCTCGATTCTCAGCGTAAAGGTGGAAATTAATAACGCTTCGCGAGGAGCCGGACTTTTTTTTTTTTTTTACTACGGTTATTGATGTGAAAACGAGTATAGACATCCAATGTGCCCGTCGAATTACCTTGGTTCGATACCATCGTGCGCCATGACGGGACAGCCACAGCCCTCGAAAGCTTCTTATATATAAAAACTGTATACACCACACACCTATTCTAATTCGTGCAATAATAACGAAGTACATTGAATTAATCTTCGTGACGAGCATTAACGTCTCGATTACATCCAACAAGGATGACTGTAATGCATGTTTGGAAAGCCTGCGTGTTCTAATTCAAGTTTGTTTTGGTTGGTTATAGATAAGGTCAGCTAGCGGCAGCTATGGGGTCAGGTTGTTATACTTCAAAGTATCAGGTTTAATCTTCAATTCGGACGCTGGTCAAACAGCTTCCAAGTATGTCATCCATGGAAAAGCGACGGTGTGTTTTTCGTGCATGGACTTGTGGTATCGACACAAGACACTGGTGAGGCATCGCGCCGTGGGTGAAGTTCCAGGGATAACAGTAACACCATGCGTATGGGAGATCTCGGACCTGTGTCGCATAAGCGGGATGTTGTCGGTGCAGGAACAGGAACGGACCCGGGGAAGGCGTCATTCGTCGGAGCTCGGCTGCAGACTCCATGACCGAGGTGCGTCATGTTACAAAGCAGGGTGCACGACCTTGCATGTGTGCGGTGGTCAGAAAGTTTAGACGGAAAAAGAGAGTATTCCTTGGGTAAAGTCGCGAAACCAACGCAGACTGCAGTGCAGCTCAGAAATGAAGGGAGATTGTCACTGAAGTTTGGACTCCCGAGGGCTCCGAACGCCACGTCACGGAGGTGTTCTTGCTTTGTACGAGTCAGTTGAAACTATTCTGCGGCCTCAACTTCATTTTGTTGCACGCTGCCATTGCCGGGCAGCAGACAGGTATCAGGAGGGTGCTGCGCGAGCACACTGGTAACCAATCCCCCATCCCTTCTGAGCGGCACTACAGCCCGAGTCACCTTCAAAACATCTTGCGTCCCTGTGAAACGTTGTCGAGAACTTTGTCCTCGTTGTGCAGCAAACGTATTCTTCAATCATGACATCTGAAAAAGTGTCCATTTGGTGCAAAACCGAAAAGGCTTCACTGTGACGGCGCATAAGTCTGACCTACTAGCGACTCCTGCGAAATCGACGTCGTCAATAGCAAGGATAGAATACTGTCAAAACCACTGGTTCTTTCTTCAGTACGCACGAGCGCCTCAAATGTTCGCAGCGCCCGCCGATCTGTACAAGCCACGAAAGCAGGTTCGAAAACACGTGCTCGAAATTGCCGATTGCTGCAAGCAACCAAATAGACATGTCCATCAACAGCAGTTTTATATGAAATGCACCACTAATATATCCGATTATTTCTGAGCAATCTAAATTCATTTTTCATTGCTATGCTACTTTGGACTCCGAGTAAACATTAAATAAATAACAACTGTCATTCTTGAGGAACGCTTCGATCGCTATTTCATTCAAAATTCGAGAAAAAATAATTATGTATGAGCCTGAAGAACAGGGCCCTTTAGTTGAGCCGTGATGTTCGCGTCGGTATATGAATTACCAGAAAATGTTCGCGTAATGCAAAGCTATGTTAATAATGATGCGTTGAACTGTTTCATTTGGCAGTAACATAAGCAAATTGCATCTCGAAAATAGCGCTCAGAGAGGTTCTGAAAGCGCACATGTAGTTCGTGATGGGCTAAGAATTTAGTAGAAGCTCCGAATACAGCACGCTGTCTTTGCCCTCCGCCGGGATTTGAGTGCGCGTGCGACGTAATTCTTAACCTGTCACCTAGAGCCTCTAAATGAGCTGCGCTTAGAGTATCGGCACTCTGTTCCTCGACATTGTTGTGGGCGCCGCCATTTTGGTAATTGCCAGTAATTTTCCTACACGCCCCCTAGGGGGCGTGTAGGAAAAATCACTGACAAGCACCAAAATGCTTGTGTAGAAGAGACGCAACTTCCGATCGTCATGATTCAAAAGTGCGACTTCCTCAGCATTAGATTCGGTGTTAGGAAGCACATGTAATATTGCTTTGCTCTGCCGCGAACTGTTTAAACATTTGTGGAGGGCGGAGAAGCGTTTCCTATGATTTCAGATATGCTTTAGAAACTGGCAACCATAATTTTAAGACACAATATGGCGAAGTGTCGTAACTCTGAAGCGTAGCTTATTTAGTGGCACCACTGTCACCGACTAAAGTCACAGAGAGCGCAAGACTTAAGCTGCCTGATCAATTCGCCTATTGTCAATAGGCAAATTCGGCAACTTTCCAACACCTGATGCAACCGTATTTTCGGTCAAACAGCACCACTCTGAAGTGAGACGGAATGTTCAAGTTCGACGTTACCCAGAATCCATTCGAACCTGCATGCGGCAGCTCGATAGGACTCGTCGCATCGAGCGTGGCGTGAACTGTTGCTCAAGTTCTACCCCCCAATCCGTTTTGTGTATGACTCGTCGCAACCGCGATTCGGACACTCAGTGAACCGCGTGCAGATCGAGCTTGAGGCGCATCGACGCTTTGGTGTGCGCTAGTCATTAGGGAAGAAAGCCACTTTTGCTAGAAGTACGCTTTCCTAATAGCCTTTTTGGCTCACTCCCACAATCTCCGCGTTTCATTGTTTTTAAGAGAAGTTGCTACCTCTACGGCGCCGCGTTAGTAATCTTGACGACCTACTTTCAACCCTCAACTAAGCGAATAAAAGAAATAAATTATGACATCCTAAAAGCCACCGACGGTCAATGTTTTGATGTTTTCTTACGTTTACCCCGACTGGCCATGCAGAACTACAAAATTGTAATGAGGGATGTATACTTACGCAACAATGCTCTGCAACCGTAAGATCGCACGGTGGACAGGCTCCTTTCATCGCGCACCTATTTGCAGAACCTCGAATGTTAAAAATTTATAATTTGTGCAACGGCGGGTCTACAAAAACCTACTGTAATCCTTTATAGTCTGTTACAACATAAGAGCCGCAGAAGAGGCTCCGACCTTTGGATTCTCATGTAGAAATGGCGTCACTAGTGAGTGCAAAGTTACGAACGCATCATATTTCTGATGTCACAAAAAGGGAGGAGCATCCACCAGTGCCCTTCGCCTAAAGCCCGCGTAATTCCCAAAGCGCCTCGGCTCATTTGTTACTCAGCGGACAGCTATGTTCTGCGGTCGGAGCGCCCCCTCATCTCAACAATTCCCAGTACCTGGCTTTCGAGCAAAGCACTAACATACCTACGGAGGGACGACCCTGTTCAAGAATTCACAATTTTGTTAACGTAAAATATACACTTTGCTTTTAAATGCATACTCTAGTATAGTAAAGGCTGTGTATGCATGGGTATACGTATACGTTAAATAACTTTTTTTTTCTCGCTCGCACTACGCACCACCAAGGTGCACCGCGTTCGAGGTTTTGATTCATATAGCTTTAGCTGCTTCGTGCCTGGTGTAGTATGATGGAAATCCTATAACCATAAGACTTATACCGTTTTGAAAGATCGTGGCTTTTGTGCAACGCAATTTTCTTTTATCAATGCACGTCCTTGACTTTGTATATTTTCTTTTTATTCCCTTTCCTACTTATACCCCCCCCCTTTCCCGTACTAAGTAGCCAACCGGGACAAACCACATGTTAACTTCCTAGTCTTGGTTCCTCTTCCTCGAGCAGAGAAGACATATGAAATACTATTACCGTAGGCACATACAACTTAACAGAAAACAAGTGTAGTTCATTACACGTACGCAGGTCCGCTAAACACTGCACGGAATAAGATCAAGTTAAATAATTATTTTTATCTGCTCTATGATGTCAGCACTATACGTCCAGGCATCGCCATGCCTTCAAAATGTTTTTAAAACTCGGCGTTTTTCCGTCACCTGGAAAAGGGTTATCAAGCACATTTCCAATCGCATACAACTTTATTCTTTACAGTCTCCAGACGCTGGTGGAGCTGAAGAACCCAGGCAGAGCTGCGGAGACGCTCGACGCTCGCTAGCATCATCTTCGGAGAGTCCCTCTCGCAGATCGGCGCCAGAGGCCCTAGGCTTAGCATCGGGTCACGACGGCAGCGAAAGCTCCAGCATCAACGACAGTGAGCACGTGTCTTTCGCCGTGCGCCTTCCGCGCAAGAGTTGGGCGCGGACCAGGGACGCCATGTCCACCTCTTCTGACAGTTCCTATTTAGAGGACGATGCGTTTACCAGAGTCAGCTGGGCAAGGGCCTCGAAGGCCGAAGGTCCCGATCGGGACAAGAGCTGCTATGTCGAGTACGAAGACGACGTGTTCAACGCACCTTCTTCGGCTTCTAGCCTCGAGATGGTCTACTCGCGAGCACGGCAAGAATTGTACAACGATGCCACGGCGCAGGCGGACAGGGCGCGAGTCCACAGCGAAATGGCCAAACGAAGAGCTTTGTTGGAGATGACATCTTCCAAGACCTCCGAAAGTGGAGATACGGAACCACCCAGTACTGAACCCTCGGCGACGGGTTGCAGCACGCAGACTGCCAACGATGATGATGAGGCACCAGCTGACCCAGGAGTGTCCGAGCTCTTGGCGAAGAGGTCTAGCCCCGTCATCAGGTCCAGGACGTCGAGAAGACTAAAAAAAGATCGCTATGCCACGACGGAGCCTCCTCCTCCGTGGACGACTGCTTCAGAAGCTATATCGGCCGTTCTCAGGGACTCCTCGAGTCACTATTTCTGCCCTAGGAAACTGGACAGGGCGGTCGACGAGCCCACGAGTCCGACGACGGAGACTACGAGCCCCGCGAAGTATTTCGCTTACATTCCACTCTCAGTGACGCCGCGCCCGGCGACCCTACAGAGGTTTGAGGCCTTGCATCGCGCCAAGGAAGCATTCGTCTCTGGAGAGAACCCCACCGCGGTGCTCAGCATTTCTCCGGATCGTCCACCAGCAGCTGACACCGATGACAGTCCGGCTAAACAGCCCGCGTCAGTCGGGGCTGGCTTCAAGGAGGAAGAGGACCTGGACAGCAAACGACGGAAATCTAAGCAAGAATGCGCTGAAAAGGGATTCCTGTCCCTGAGGCTACGCAGAGGCAAGAAAAAGATTATTCGGCCGTCGGACAGCTCTGCCGGCAGACGCTGCCTGTCGTAGCCGTCGACGACCCCATGACCTCTGTCGCCGTGCTGCCGTCCACAAGTCCCAGATCACCATCGTCGCCCTCGTCGCCAGAGACACGAGCCCGCTCGCTTGGCAGGAGCAAGTGGCTGCCTCTTTTTGCAACCAAGTCATGAGGGGCCGCCCTACGGCTGTCCCGGAATAACCGGATAAAAAGCTCGCCGGTGAGCAACACCATTGCTTGAGCATTCGCTGCCCACGCGCGCTTGTCCCTCATGGCGCACAGCATCCTTCCATTGGCCATTTTCATTTTTCTGTCTCTAGTCCACCCCGACAACATAAAGCATTGCGCAAATTCTGCAAAGCCAGCATAAATAAAAAGCGTTTCAACTCTAAATGCCAATCTGCGTTTCTGCCTTTTTTTTTTTTTCGCTGAGTGCTTATTAGGGATTTTCAAGGCCGGCTTGCGCACGATGGGAGTTCCTTCCGAAGGTATTTGCCTGCCGGACGTTTGTTCGAAACATCGGAAATACAGGTTTGAAACATAAATACACGTTCCAAGAAACACCAAAGGGCATCACTGGTATGCTTTCTAGTGTTGGGGCTTATAACTTTTAGTGCGTTGTCATCCTTATTTTATGCCGTCATTCATCTCTTGCTCAATTATCTGGGGTATGCGCATACTTTTTTGCATGTAGTGCGTGCCTACGGGCGAGGCCGGTGATCCGGCATCAAGCACTACCAAAGGCATAGGTTCGAGAGGGTATCTTTACGAAGGCTTTGTCCGCATGAAAGCTCAGAATTTCTAAAGCAAGCGTTCGCGGTTCCGTAGGTTTGAGTGCCTAGAGTGCATCTCTGCAAAATCCTTTGTTTGCATAATAGCTCATGTTAAACCCTGGACAAGCTCCTTCCGCGAAATATTCACCCTTTCCACTCAGCAGAGCGAACGCCGGAGAGGAGGCGAGACGAGGCAGAGGGGAGGGGTTCGCCTCCACTCCGGCCTTTCCTCTGCTAATAGGCCTCCTGCGCTGAAGCTTTGAACAAACTGCAGCGCCCTCGTTTTGGGTAGTACAAGCTCACCTGATCGAGCCTCGCGCTACTTATGGCACGTTGGTCGAGCTTTTTTAATTCTGCCTGGTGCTGAAGAACGAAAAACACCTTTGGACGCCAAAAATCGGCCAGACTCAACGCCGGAAGACAATCAAAAGTGCCAAATTCATGACACCACCGCTAGGGTACGCGTCTATTATCACTGGGCGGTGACGTCGAAACACCTGTGTCGCGACGCTTTCATTTTTCTTTTTCTTTGTCATGTCTACTTTGGAACGCGTGAAACGGCATCTCATGGCTCGCGCTCTTAGCGTCTTAGCTTTGACGGCGTTCGGATTTTTGTTGTTTCTTTATATTTTCATCGTGATCTCGCGCTCCGCACCAGAGCAGGCACACTTCTGCATGCCTGACAGTTTGAGACGCTCAAGTTTGTACTACCCAAAACAAGGCCTAACAAGTCCCTTTTCGCAGCACCCCTGGGCAACGCAGGAGGCCCATGGAAAAGGGCGGAGGGCTTCACGGGAGGAGCTTCAGACATTTCCATCGCTTATCGCCAGGGCGAAAAATGCTGAGTCACTGAGTTGTGGACGCATGCGCAGTGTCTGTTATGCCACACAACAGATCAACAGCGCATGCTTAGAAGGCGTTCCACAGCCCAGCAGACATAGATGGCAGCGCGCAGAAAGCGATTTTTCAAAGGTATATGGACCTTTTTCACAAGGGCGCCGATATCTTGAGTTTCGTCACTTTCATTATGGGCGGAAACATTGTTTTTGCCGTCACCACGCCAATAGAAGACATTTAGAATGTAAGGGTAACCGTCACAAATTCTCGTTTTGCCTGCTCTCTTTTTTTTCTTCTTTTTTTTACTATTTACAGATTGAAATATTTTATTATTGTTTCGTCGCCCATACCAGATAAGCCTAATAAATGGCTGGGGACGAGAGTGAACGAAAAAGGAACAAGCGCTCGCGCCTGTATCTCTCGCAAGCTTTACCATATTATCCTGTGCTGCGTTTCCAATGGGGAGTATTCACTGGTGGCCACAGCTGTGTGCGCGACCGCTGGGCGCGTTCTGATGGAGAGCTTCCACAGTTCTTTTGCAACGTGCATTCCACACAATCAAGATTACCGGTCTTATCGACCTATTAATGTAAGCTCGTTCTGAGCATGCGCTCTAAACAGTGCCCATAAACATGGCGTCCAGTGAATACTCCCTATAATGTAGCGTGCGCGTGAGGAGGACTTTGGTAGGCTTGCACATGTACGTGCTTGTTCGCACGAGCAGACACGAAGGCGGCCAGGTGTCCTGCTTGCAATCAAGTAATCTGCTAGCACTTCAGATCTGCAGAAGCACCGCCCCCAAAGTCCCGGGTCGGAGAAAAATACTGTTCAGAATGAAAACGCACCATTTTCCTAGTATCACATAATGAGACACCGCGAAACATTGCATGCGCTTTGTGACAGATTTGTACGTAACTTAAATACTCTACTCAAGTTACTGTATCTTAAATACTTTTGTGAGTAACTTGGTATCTTGCAAATACTTTCGAACGTCAGTATTTAGTACTCTAACTTAAATACTTTTTTCAAGTAACTTGTACTCATTTTAAAGTTACTTTTAAGTTACTTTCTATTTTTTATTTTCTTTAGAGGCGGGAAGCTTGGAAAATATTGAACTCCAGTTATTTTGGCTAGGCGCCCTGCCATTGCAGATACATTTCGTGCCAGGTAATACAGTGCACTTCCGTGCTTCTGCTGAAAGAGGTGACACGGAGAAGCAGGTGTCGCAGCCTCAAGCCGAGCGGACGCGTGTCGTGTCTTCTAACTGGGCAAAACGTCAAAGCACATTTTCTTACAATTTGTTTGTGGCCAAGCCCAAGAGCAACAGAGATTCCGAAGCAGAAGGGCATGCGGGTGAAAGCATAAGATGTGTACAAGGCTACAAGCCAGAGGGAGGGCACTTGTGTCGGAGAGAGGGTGGGTTCTACAAGTGTCTGGTAAGAGTCGACAGTAAACCGGAGTTTATTTTTCTATGTTATGGAGTGAAAGCATATAAAAGAAAGCCTTCCAGCTTCAGAAATGCCTTTGCATCCGCACGCAGTCGCACACACCGCTCGTTCGTTTCACTAGGCTCTCTTCGCACACAAGACTCGTAAGACGCGACTACACGGCTCCAATCCGGCGGCCCATCGCTCGCGGCGTACGCAGCATTAGCAAGTTTTAGTAGACCGTGTTTCCCCCTCCGCTACGAAGAAACCGCCACTGCGCCTGCTTGCCAATGGCCTTGGCTGTAGAGTTCCGGGTAGCGGAGGGGCTTAGCGGAGGGGGAAACACGGTCTACTAAAACTCGCTATTGTCTTCGGTAGCACGAATGACCGCCGGCGCCCACCACGGTGGCGCCCGCTCTCCCCTGGCCTGGACTCCCCGACCCCCGACTGCACGGCACCGCCAGTGCACTGACGGGGGAAGCGGAAATGAACACCCGACACAAGGGGAGCGTCGGAGGCGAGCCTCTGTGTAGAAACTCCCTCCGCAGGCGAACGGGCCCCGCGCTGCCCTCGCCTATGTCCTCGCCATAGCAAGGGTATAAAAGAAAAACATTTTTATTTTTGTTTCATTCGTAGTTACTTGGGACCTCCTAGAAGCCTGAGTGGCAGCCAAAGTCTAGCTAAGAGATTTCCAGGAGATTCCATAGTAGCTGGGAGGAAGAATTTTTTCTGACTTCGGTTGTGCTTGACAATGAATTGCAGAGAAAATTGTAACTTGAGAGTATCTTGAAAGTAACGAGTTACTTTTTTGGAGTATTTTGTACTTTACTCAATTACTTTACAAATTTGAGTATTTAGTACTCTACTCAGTTACTATTTTTCGTGGTACTCAGTAACTTAACTTAAATACTTTTAGTGAGTATCTTGTACAAGACTGCTTTGTGACCACGTATTCGCACCTCCAGAGGAGGCGACACCACCCAGCGGAAAAGACACGAGGGAGAAGACCCAGAGGAAAGGGCAAAGGGGAATGTGCACGTCGTTAGAGATACGATAGTTAATAACAATCAATATTTATTTCGAGTTGCATTTTCCCACTCAGCAGTACATGCGATGCTAAACAGAACGCTTAGGACGCTTACGCAAGTGCGGCGAACGCTGCGACGGCGGCTAGACCGATGCGCCAGCATTCAGGTTGCAAGCGGTAAGAAGCCGCCATCACTAGTCCCAGGAGCAGCCTTCGGACGCTTCGCGGTGCGCAAGCCAGCCGAGTCTTGCTTGGCTAGAGTTCCCCAAGCATGGAGCTGCAGCGCCAACTAAGGCAGGCGACGTGCCCGTGACGGCTCGTGGCACTCTCGTGCTCTGCACGCGCAGAGCTCGAGCGAGGCTCTCGTCACGTGCAAGAGATCTGAAGTTTCCCCCATAGAGTTGCAATAAACGCTAGAGGCTCAGCTGGCGCTAGTGTCTACGGGACTTCCGGTTGCAAATTGAAGCAGACCAGCTTGCAGTCTACTTTTCCAGCCTCCCTGTGTATTCCTATGGGAAAACGCGCGTGAATTTTTTGTCTCTTCGCCGGAAAATAACATAAATAAATTTTGTCATTTTGGTTGTACCGGATAGTATGTACCTTTATTGGTATTGTGAAAAGTGTAATTGCTTTAGTTACAGCATTTTCTTTACCACTGAACGATGGTGAACTTCGCTCTATTTCAGCCCAAGCCTCTGTTTCAAGGAAGGCGTGTGAAAACGAGCGACGATTCTAAGCAGACTAATGATCGAAAGGAATGCAGAGTGTGTTCAAGGTTTGCTAGCATTTCGGTGGTGCTTATATATTGCTAATATGCCCGTCCTGTCATTGGTCGAAAATGACTCCAGTCGGGCATCTTTACGATCCGGTTAAAGAAACATTCGAATGCAAAAAATAACGCACGTGAGCTACGAAACGTGTCTTTTGTATTATTTCCTATGTTGGGCAGTTTTTATCGGGCACCTGCTCTCTGGCTCCCACTATTTGCAAAGATTTGGAGTGTGCGGGTGATGATTTGAACCCAGAACAAGCATCTTCGCACATATTCATGAGCAGAAAGAATAAAGCAGTACTTATTTATTGCAAATCTGACTATATTACGTGGCTTTCAATTTATTTTGATCGTCTGCGTTCACAAGGAGTTACTTATCCAGTGTTACTGCGTAGTTCTTGCCGTCTTTTTGGTTTTCCACATGTCCTTCGTTCGTTTGGCACGTATATCCCCCATGCTGGAAAGCGTCGACGCCGTGTTCGCGCTAACAGTGTCCGACAGTGCACATAAATACACGTACGAAGCGGTTTTAACACCGTTTTTCATGCCACGAATTTCAAATAAAAATGCTGTAACTGACCAATCATTCCGTCTGCGTGACTGAGAAATGTTCCAATGTGCCTAGTACGTACAAATTATTCATGATATGTGCTCTTATAATCGAGCGCAGAGAGAAAATGCACTCGCTTTTTCCCCATGGGAATACATTACCGGAAGTCAAATTTAGACTGCTTGCTGTCTGCTTCAAAATGCAACAGCACACTAGCGCCAGCTGAGCCTCTAGCGTTTATTCTAATAACTCTATGGTTTCCCCGACGCACTGCGTTCGCGGTGGCGTTGCCAAACTGGCCGGTGGGGTCGGTGTATTGATAGAGCCTTGGCACACCAGACCACATCTGTGTGGGCGGGCCTCTCCTGCAGGTTTGTTGTGGGAATGTTTCTACAGCGGAATGCTCTTCTGCCTTGGCTTTGGGGAATCTTCCACTTTATAAGTGTTGCACCAAAGCACTTGCCGTTTGCTGCAGTCAGTTGGTCCTCTTGGTTCCTATGTGCGCCTCTAAATATTACATGTTTTCTGACGATTACGGAACAGCTTACATTTAAGTTTTGTTAAGTCGTGAATATCCCTTGCTGCACTGCAAGAGCACGCATGCTTCATTGCCGAGACACACCTACTGTTGGGTCACCAACATCCCCGCCCCCTCACCACTCAAAAAAAAATATTTCCTTTTTTTTAACTGTTGAATTAAATTAAGCATCGCCGAACGCTCATTTTTTTGCCCAAATGTAGCGCTGGCCGTTGGAACCAGATGCCGAAGTTTCAGAACGAACCGTCATCTTTTTCAAACGTTATCCGACTTTCTGAAATTTTCGATGGGGAAATGAGGCCCAGTTTCGGTAACTGGCGCCATTCAGCTCCACGTATTCGAGGACTCCATCGGCCGCCATTTTTCCATCGAAAGTTTCAGAAAATGACTTAAGTTTTTTTTATTAATACAACGTTTTGTTCTGAAACTTTGGCACCTGGTTCGGACGGCTAGAGCTACATTTGGGCAGAGATTCGAGATTAACGTTCGGCGATGCGTAGTTTATTTTAGCGGCGAAAAAAGAGAAAAAAAAGAAAACTAATGTTTTTTGGGGACACCGTATACGGTGTTCAGCGCACGAACTCTTGGCTTCCTCCTTTCCCATTGGTCAAAAATACCCGAATCTTCGAGACTGACGTTGCGAAACGTATTGAGGCTTTTGACGCTCTTTGATTGGTCCCATTAGCTCGTAGCGTCGACTGCGTAATGTGTCATTTACCTTGGTCAACCACTCTCCACTGCACTGTCTTGTTTTTAATGTTTTCTTGAGGCGTCAAGTGCTTAAAGAGGGGGGGGCCTCTTTAAGCACTTGACGCATGGCGTGCAACGATTTTAGACGCAAGTCATGGCGTGCAACGATTTAAGATTAAAAGAATTTGCATCTCGTCATTTTTACGTTGTTTATCGTGTCCCGGAGAATACAGAAAACATCTCCTTCATTAAAAAATGTCGCAATTCCGCTGCATAACCGCAAAGCAAAAGTCGAGCTTTTTCCCGCACCTGCAGCCCCAAGTGGCAGCCGAAGGAACTACGGCGAAAGGCTTACGTGACCTCGCTCGGCTCTAAGCGGCAGCATAACGCCCGCTAATGTCAGCAGAGAGAGGGAGAGGAAGCGTCGTCCGAGAGAGCACAGGGGAAGCTACACGGCACCCCGAATTATGTCACTAGGAGGGGGACCACGTGGGACCCTGAAGACTGGGACTGAGTTGAGGGGTGCCAGAAATGCCAAGATTTATCTTTTTTTTTTACACAACAACTATACTTCGTTTCACCTTAGGTCCGAGCGCGGCCGATGCTGTGAGCCGAAGGACCAATCAAACAGCGCAAAAAGCGCAACGTCATGGCGTGCTCTCTGCACTTGATAGGACTAGCCGGCGGAGGAGCACACACAGAGAGACGGCGAATAACGGCTGGTCCTATCAACTGCAGAGAGCACGCGATGACGTTGTGCCTCTTTCGCTGTTTGATTGGCCCTTCGGCTCATAACATCGGCCGCGCTCGGACCGAAGCTGAAACGAAGTATAGGACACGCAGGCGAAATCGGTTTTCTGTTCTTTACTTTAGAAGTGTCAGAGGGCAACTTCCACAAATGTTTGACCGAAGTCCGGAAATCGTTGCACCCCACCCCCTTTTAATTATTGCAGTCATTCCACGTGCCTTCAAATTTTTTCGTCTTTATCGCCGCGCAAAAAATCCTACTTAAAAAAAAACGCTTACGTTTTTTGTTATGAATAAATAAATAAATAAATAAATAAGAAAAACGCTGTTACCGTCAATTTATAAATAAAAAGCAAGTGCGTTCCTTTTTGATCCGTAACGCGTTACTTTTATTTTGGAGTAACGTAGGTTAGTAACGGGTTCCTTTGTTTTGCAAGTTAACGAGTAACGTACTTCGTTACTTTTTTCGGTAACGCCTATAACACTGGTTCGCTGTAAGCCTGATCACGCTGTTTGCTTTGTCTCATCGTTGTTTGTTTCTCTTGTAATTTCCGAGAGCGAGGAACTCAATCAGTTCATGAACGAAGAAGAACAAAAGTCCCAAGTTTTAGGACTTTACCTTCTTTTCTAAAATAAATTAAAAGAACACACACACAAAAAAACAACGATTATGGCATTAGCATTTAAGCCTTTTCAAAGTCGGCTGCTCTACTTCCAGACTTGCTGTACGTCCTCCTCTGGTGAAGAAAAGTTTTAGCGCAGGCAAGTCTACCTGTGCTACAGCTCGCCCACTGGATTGCAAAAATACCAAATATACATGTTTCAAATCATGGTTATTTCCAAATTGCCCGTGCTGGTTAATTGTTTTGCATGTGCTTCATTTCGGCATCCGCGCAAAACGTTGTCAGAAAAAACAAAACAAATTACCACTGAAACTCTAATGCACAGCCGGTGCACGTAAAAGGAAGAGAACTTCGGAGTGAATAACTTTTCCGATTTCAGCGGGGGATTAAAGCTGCTGAAAGCAACGGCGACTATTTGTCTGAGATAAATGTCTCTACTTCAAGTAACTTCAAAAACATGACTATTTTCAAAGCGCGTCCACTGCCTGCTCTATGCAAGATTGCCTATACAAACAGAATTACATCGCAATTCATTCGCACTGTCTGTTCTGGCGCCATGAAACTGGGCGGGACCTTGATCGCCTTCGCGCCTCCTGGTCTGAAGCTTTGACCTGTGTCTGGCGCCATTATTTTAGGTAAACGCTTCTTGCAATGGCAGCATTTCGCGAATCCGTGTATTCAAGATAAAGTTGATAAACAGGCGGGCTGGTTTAAGTTACACATGGCTAAAAACGGCGACGATTTGTTTGTCCCCTTTCTTCCGTCGTCTCTGGTGTTGACCATGTGTAACCGCGGCATTCTGAGCTTATTTATTTCCGCAATTCGGTATGACGAGATAAAACTTTACTGTCAGGAATCGAATGTAACACGTATCATAAAACAACGAAAGTGTAGAAATAAACTTTCCACGTGTCTTGCCCTCCGTACGGTAGTGACACCAGACGATTCAACGTCGTGGCGCTTCTATTTGTTGCTTTGCTTCGGTGCGCGTGGCAGAGCATCGATTCCCCTGCTCAAGCTACTAACTTTGCGTTTTTGCTATTTTTTCTTCTTATTTTTCATGCAATCGCGAGCTGCGCACTGGCTGGAAGGTTTCTGAGCATACGCCAGTTTCGGACGGGCAAAGTTTTACTAACAATTCCCGACGCCTTCTTAGTAATGAGCGAGGCATATATGGCGATATCCTTTTTGCAATAATAAATGGAGCTGCGTCATGACTGCTTGCGAGAGGCAAGCTAAGATCCCAGTGTGCCTGGTGTTTTCTGTCGTTCGGCGCATATTTAGATAGCAACCCTATCGCGCAAGTCCTGCACTCATATCTCAGGTTTGCATGCTAAGAAGAACGTACTCACCGCTTCTCTGAAGTACGATGGCTATTTCCTGCCAAGCGTCGTTTTGCAGGTCCTTATTGTGGTAGGCTTTTAGGCCTTGATAATAGAGCAGAGGCATCGGTCGCACTTTTTCTATAAGCAGTAGTTCATTGCTCAACGATACCGTTTCCTCACAACTCATAATTGAACAACACTCAGGCGAGGAACAAAAAGAGAACGTACTCGTATCATGTATGTCAAAAAAGCAGGCTGCGGTTGCGCGAGGCCGATTCACGAAGCACGGATGCCTGTAGTCACCTGACCACAAAGAGCTAACCAAAACCTTATCGCGCATTGGTCGCGCCGTAACTATCGTATCTTTAACCGACGTAAAAGTTGCAAGCTTCTCTCACTTTTCTTGAGTCTGTTGCGCGCTTGACGCTTGATACTACAACAGTGTGAACGCGTTAGACGTCGTCCTGTCCTTTTCTGTTTCTTCGACATATGTGTTCATCTCTGCCCCGGTCTCAGGTTTATTGGTAGCTGAGTTTGAGACGTCGTCCTGACACTAGTTACGTTTATTGCGTTAGCGCTTGCGTTTATTAAGGAAGATCTGCGCGTTGCGTCCATAGTCTGAACGTAGCGTTAGCATCTTGAGAAACGCTAACGCTGACCAGTGGCGTAGCCAGAAATTTATTCCGGGGGGGGGGGGGGGGCTGGATGGATGCTAACTACTGTACCCTTCTTCATAACGGGCGGTAGCTTGCGGCACATAGCGTAGGAATTAAGAACTAAAAGTATGATTTCTTTGCTTGACCAATTTGCTTACCCCTCTGCAATTTCGTAACTATCACCAGGAGGTGTGGGATATCACCAGGATGACCTTTGGGGGATCGGGCAAAAAAAAAAAAAACTAAAAACATCACCCCCTGTCTTTTCTTCCCGGCGAGAGAGTCGCCAATTTTCATCTGGTCAAAACAACCTATTAGGCGTTACCCCGGCACCGGGCCCACAGTGAGACAGGGGTGGAGACGGGGCCGGAGCCACGCGGGAGGGAGTCCCAATTTTCCTCTGTCCCTGTTCCCAGCTGTGTCAGTTAGTTGTACGTCATTGAGAGGTCAAGAACGAAGGGAAGCTCCTCCTACCTCTTTCCACTTTAGTAGTGCGAACGCTGGAGAGAAGGCGACCTCTTCTCTACCGTTCGCTCCACTGGAGTGGAAAGGAGTCAGACGAGTCACAAGTAATTCCAACCAGTTTTCTAATCTCCTCTTTGTTACCAAAATGCACTTATCCATTCCACAATTTTCGCTTGCAAACCCCAGCGCTCCGCCAAGCTCGTCGTCCCCTCCAGGAGGGTGAGAGCAAGCCCTGTGCACCTCAACACCAATGTTCTATATTGTCTTATCTTATTGGCATACGGCACACCGCGTATCCATTTGCTCATACTTTGTCATATATGTCCTAGTCCTTAATACTCATGTTCTAGCCTCGAGTAACAACGAGCTCCCCCGTGAATTATCATTCCAATGCTCCTTCCTTATTTCCTGTCTTTGTTCACTGTACATAGTTAAAGCTGATTTCCTCTGCATTCCTTCCTCCCAAATCTTTGTCTCAGCAATTCTTTTACTTCCTTTTTCACAGAGGCAATCTGCTATGCCTCAGCACTTAACTCTTGGTATTTGAGTTTCAGTTTTCGGGTTCGGTTTGTCCATTTAGTGTTTAGACCTTTCATGTATGGATGCTTGTATACCTTTCTCGTCCACTGTGTAACCTCAATTGTCTAGCCTTTGTTCAAATTTCAACTATAGTGATCACCTCTCTAGCTTCGAAAGATGCCTAGCCCCTGCCTCCCTGCACTCCTTCATTTTGTGTATTCCCATGCTGACCCAGTGCCAGGCTGCCCACGCTCCTCTGCCGAGTCTCTAAGCTCGACTGGACCTCAGATTTCATGCATAATACTGCATTGCCAAAAGACAAACCCGGCACCATGACTCCTCTCCCTAACAACTTCATATCTATTGCAATTCCATAGTGCCCTATTTTTTCTTTAGCATCTTTTTCTTCCAGTTCTTCGAAGTATTGTTTTCCCTGATTCAGCCATACTTCTAAGTATTTATATTTACTTTTATTGAAACGTCTTGAATTTTCAGCAGGTCATCCTTCTCGTCGTTATAAACCAATATCCCCGACTTGTCGCTACTGAATTTCAGGCCCAGTGAGTGTTTGTTCTTCCTCTCCAGAGGGGTCCACATCACATGAGCGAATGACGTTTTAGCGGACAGCGACGTTTTAGCGAATACCAAAGTCGCGTGTTAACCTCCCCCTCCCCCGCGCTTCGCGGCGGCAGTCTGCGGCGGATCATTACAAAAATGGATGTTAAGTCACTTGGCCCACCCGTCTTCGCGGCGGTCGACAATTCGCTAAAGTGTCATTCGGCGAAACATCGGCGTTCGCTAAAACATACATAATTCGATCAAGTGAGTGCCTCCCTTGCTGGTATAACTTGGCTTTCTTTTCCCCTCTCTCCATACATGACACATCAAAACCTAAATTGCACTCTTCTATACTCCGTTTCACCTTCAGTCCGGGCGCAGCGGACGCTAGGAGCCATCCCAGCCAATCCAGCGTTGAGAGAGTGTCATGCGACCTTGAGCTCCCTGTTGGTCGCTCCGCCCAACCGGCAGGTCACGTGATTTTCTCCCGGCGCTGGATTGGCTGGGATAGTTCGTGGCGTCCACTGCGCTCGGACTGAAGGTGGAACGAAGTATAATTTATTTTCCATTCTACTCGGGTACACTTCCCCGTTTTGGCTTTCTCATTCGCTTCCTCTATTTTTCGTTGCCTCCTTTTGGCTTCGTTACAGGGTCAGTGTTAGCGTTCCCCAAAGGGGGACGTGTGTGGCGTTTTCCAACGGTCATGCTAACGCGTTACCTAAGGACACATGAATGGATCTTCCTTTAATTTCTTTCCGGCCTTGAGGGCTCTCGTTCGCCCGCCTTGCACGCTTAGCAGCGACATCCGCTGCCTGTTTCCTTTGTTCACAATCCGCCTTCTTTGCCGCCTACTTGGACCAGCGCTAGCACAAACCAAGGCATGCTCGTAAGCCTTGGTTTGAACTTGCAGCCACAAACCAAGGCATACGCGCTAAGCACACCTGCATGTTCAGACGCGACCCAGCATCCGCGCTCGCATTGGCTTCCGCCTCGTGACGCCACCTCCTCCTCGCCTCGCTGCACCGCGCGCTCATTGGCTTTCGCCCCATGACGTCGCCTCACTTTCGGCTTTGTCCTTCACTACTCTCCTCCTCTCTACACGGCGCGCTTCCTTTTCCACTGTTTTGTTCACAGACGGACGCCATCACATTTTCCTGTCATGTTGGCTGAGCAAAATCTGAGCCAACATGAACCGCTCCTTCTATTTATGGGCACCCCTTCACGCACCGTTTGCCGTAGTGCGTCGAACAGGCGATGGGAGGTGCTGCGTATTTCCGGAGGGTCCACACCTGCGACTGCTTACGACCGGATATGCTTAGAGACCGGTTTCAAGTCTCTCCGGTCGCAAGTAGTGGACCATTTGGCAGAGTTAGGACGCCTAAATAATATTCTTCGAAAAGTTGCCGCTTGCTTTCCTGGGGCGAGCAAAAAAGGATACAATAGTGTGCGCGGCAGAGGAGGGGAATACAGAGTAACTTTAGAGGCTCTGCAAGGAAAGGGACGCGATACTCTGGCTCTGCAGGCGCCGAGTTTCGGGCGGAGCATGATTCTCGCTTTGTGTTTGCGAGAAATAGATCCTACACTAAAATCGAACGAACTTGAAGGTTCCTTGACCATTGAACATTATGTGCATGTTTCATAACGCGAGCGATGTTCTAAAACATGTTTCCAAAGTCTAGGAGGCAGACGACACGGAGGACGATCGCGTTGCTCGCGTCTACGGCGCTCGCGGAGTGATAAGCGACCAGCACATCCGGGCACCTCGGACCAGACAAAAAACGCGTACCTACGGCTTGCGAAGGGGCGACCTTTTCGTCGCCCTTCGGTGTTCTACCGAAGGCATGGAAAAATCAAACAGAAAACAAATGACGAGACGACGGCGCACGCGCGGAGTGTCGCCACATTATATTCTCTCTGCTTCGCACGCCGCAGCGCGCCGCCACAGCCACGCCACCCGCGCCTCCGGATGTGCTCCGCATCTCCTGAAGAAGCGACGGCCGCTACATTGAATGCGGACTGGCGCGGCGGCGAACGCCTTGCGATCCTCTGTTCGTTTCAGTGACCTAAATTTTGAACCCGATGATGCGCTTCTCACCTGTTGTAAACGTCTGCTCAACACCTTTTTAGGACAGGGCGGGCGTAAACAGGGGGGGACAGGGTTCGGCCCCCGTCTTCCCCTGGTATAGTGCGTGGTACATGGTCGGTGCATTTGCAGCAAGCCGATTTAATCTACTACGCGCAGTGAGCGCCGATATTTGGACGCAAACGGACCGTTCTGGTTGCTGTAATCTCTACAACTATATGAGTACATCATTCATAGGCGAAAATAAGACAATAGACATTTTCAAAATGGCCGCCGTTGTCCCAGAACCCCCCCCCCCCCCCGAAATTTTTTTTCTGGGTACGGCCTGGGATGGGGTACCGGTTCTCCTAAAAATGGTGCAATGTCCATCGTGCCCACACTTTATTCCAGCCCGTGTTTCGCCCTGGTAGCCAAAAAATTTTAGGTGAGCTTTTATCCGTCGGGTCTGTGAAAAAATGGGTGAGCTTTCCTCCGGTTACGGGGGGAGGGAGGGGGTGGAGAGAGGGTGCTCGGACAGTACTGCATCAGATAACATTAAACAAGCTGTAACAAAAATCAGCAATAATCCAACCGGCTTTATTTTATCTTCATTTTCGTGTCGAGAAACGAGCTGTGTAATGCAAGGTGAAAAAATTAAAATACAGGACAAAAAGAAACAACAAAAAACCCAAGCGGTGTATTTCATCTGAGAACCTACCCACTCCGTGCTCCAAGATGGGCCCGCTGCCATGTGACCAGTTGGTGGTACCACCGGCTAGCGCCTTGCAAAAAAAGATGCGAGGTCGACCGTTTTTAAGTTTCTACAGCATACAGTTTGTACTCCTGAATTTATATTTCTCAGAAAGAACAAGTAGAAATGGCAAGACGACCTTATGTGCAAGCCACACGTTCCCTGCACAACCGCAGAAGAAGAAAAGTTGTCGAGGGATAGGAAAGCTGGGGAGGAGGAAGCAGACAGAATGCTGGAGAGGAGGAAAGGTCCTCCTGTCTTCAGCGTCCCGTCAACATTTCGTCTGCTTCCTCCTTCCCAGCCCTCCTTTTCCTCGAAAACTTTATTTGGGACCGATTTCTTTCACATGTAGCGAGAGACGATCTTGACAAGAAACAGAAGGAAACTAGAACCATGCAAACCAACAGCGTCTCTCTTCCGATACACTACTGGCTAGCACATGCTGGCTGTGTTTGCAGTCAGTGACAGTGGCATATAGTCAGAGGGTGAGCTTATGGGGCTTTAGCATCTCCCGAAATCCAGCCGACACGCCTATATTATACTCATGCATTTTGCCTTCCCCTTCCCCCCCCCCCCCCCCCCCCCCCACACCAAGTCATGGGCACTCCAGACAATTCGGGAAGCGGAGAAAAGCTCAACGTAGAAAAGCTTATTGGAGATAAGCTCAACAGAAAAAAGCTCGCCACTCAAGTGAAATACGTTCACTCAACTGAAGTATGCTGGGACGCCTTAGCGCATGCGGTCATTCTGCACTTCACTAGCAGAATGTATTTTTAATCTATAAAAACATTCTGTAACACGTCAGGCGTTGCTCGACGAAAATAAAATAATTTCAATAGAATGCTAATTAAAAAAATAACGGGGTGGGGGAGGGGGAATATAACCAGTGTAGGGGGCTGCAGCTTGAGTAGTTTTTGGATATTATGAAATGACCTTTAATGCAGTATACCGACACCACATTGCTGGAATCTCCAGTTTTCATTATTCGTTAAAGAAGCAGTGGTTTCAATTTCGAACAAAAATAAAACAGGTTGTATTTCCTCTATCCCGGCTACGTCAGAATTAAATATGGTAATAAGCGAAATGGGTTGACAAAATCGGAACGAGGGCTACAGCCAGGGTGGAGAATGAAAATCAAGATTACTTAAATCACGATTTAAATCAGACTGGTTTTACAGGGATGATTTAAATCGAACCTTGTCCACAAAAATATTCTAGGGTGTGTCGAATATTCGAAATTTCGAATACGAATCGAATATTTTCCTTATTCGAACGTATTCGATTCGAAAATTGCATATTCGGATAGTTCCCGAATATTCAGCTTGGCCGAATATTCGGGAAAAAAGCGCGAATATTCGCACAAACTGCGGATATTCGAGCAAGTAATGATAATCTGCCTGCCATGCATTCCCTATGAACATGTTTATTCACTGAGGAAGGCGTATGACGCGTGCGCTATCGGTCTGCTTCTTTCTACCTGTCCGTGCGGCAAGACTGATCAGTTTCGGCTTCTTTTTCAGCAAGCCCTTTGTTCTGTGTCACTTTTATAGCAATATGTGATGTTATTGCGCCGTTCTACAAATTGACACAATAAAATAAGCCTCGAGAGTGAAATATAAATATACAAATAAATCTCGAGTGTTAGATAATATAAATGTTTCAAAATTAAAGAAAGAAAATAGCTGGGTGCGAGCAGAACGTTGCATTGCCATCGACAAAAACTCCTGCCACTCCCATGCAGTCAAAACTAGGGATGTCCGAAGCTTCAGGTTCGAGTTCGACCAAGTTCGACTTTATTGAACTTTCAACGTGATGTTCGACAAAAGTTCGACTGAAGTTCAACTTTGTGTGCATGCACGAAAATTAAAGAAAAAACTAGTTGATTCTATTAGGCGGAGTAAAGGTGCAAGATTTGTTGGGTTTATTGGCATCACTGGTTCACATTAATAACTAATGAAAGAGTTAAAAGCGTATATTTTCGCTTTTATACGGTATAAACCTCGGTAACCATTCTATAAAATAAAAATAAACTACCTTGAATATTATTTGTTTCCTAAATTCGAAATGTCGTGTAGCAGCCGGGCAACACTGTTCATCAAACTTCCTCAAACTTTAGTGAAATTTCGCAAGTTTCTTGAGTAAGTGTCTTTCTACTGTGGAAGTGTTGTCACGCCAGTAGCGCTATACTTTCTGAACACGTTGAGCAGTTAATGTTCCTACATGATAATTTGTAATGAGAGCATTACTAGAAGTATCTTTAGCCTGCTGCAGCCTAGTTAAATGCAGTTGCATTGATTTATATTAAAAAGGCAATCAAACCTGCAGTTACCTCTTGTTTTAGAATTTTTCATTACTAGACACACATATTCGATATTCGATTCGATATTCGAAGCCGTTTTTGTCTTATTCGTATTCAATTCGTATTCGAAAATTTCCATATTCACACCCCTAAAATATTCCCAAAAATATTTTGTTTTTTATAATTATTTGATACCTTCAATATGGCCATATATTCTGTATTTAAATCAAAGAATCATCACATAAGAAAGATTTATATTGAATTGAAAACGAGCAAAAAGCAGTAGTCTTCAGAGCAAATCAATGCATTGAGCTTTAATTATTACTATTTCTGGCTTCGTTTGTCAGTTACGTCACATCTTATTGCAATGAAACCAGAACGTAAAAGATAGAAACAAAAACTTAGAAAGTAACATCATTTTGCAAGAAAATCAGATCTTGAAAAAAAAAAGCCAATAAGTATTTTTGCTAACAAAAAACTAAGCTGTTTTGTTCTAGTATGGCTGGGTCTTCATGAACAAAGGTTGTTAAAAAAGCAGCAATTCTTTTTTCTGCATTGTTTTCACTGCTTGGAAGAATTAATCAAACCACCAGTCGTGTTTAGAAATGTATATAGTGATAAATAATCAATATTTTCTAGGTACAGTCATATTAGTCTAATGTAAATCAAATAAATCTGCCTTAAATTTTAAGAAATCTGATTTCTCTTTTATTATATTTTTCCCCTTTATTTTGCCCACAGCAGAGCGACCACCTGATGTGAAGTGTCTACCCTGTGTGGCACTGTCAACATAAACAAACAATTACCTCTTTTTTTTTTTTTACAGTTTAGTGGTTGCCATTAAAACTACTGAGTGCGGTGGAAATTGCTCATTCGGAAACAAAGTTATGCGGTTAAAGTTTGTTGCTGATTAACCCCTTCTCTAGTAAAAATGTGAAAAATCGCTTTCTAACTTTCTTTCACGGTGCACTGCCTGCATGAGACACCTAAAACCTTGGTAGCACTACTGCTATTAAATGATAACGACCACTTCACATAACAATTTATTCGAGGTGAGCTTTTCTCCAGGTCTGTCAAAAGACTGGCGAGCTCTCTTCGGTCCCACACAAAACTTTTCTCCGGGATTCAACACCTCAACCCCACCCCTTTAAAAAAAAAAAAAAAAAATCTTGGCTATGCAATTGATCAGACAGCTTACACTGAACTGAAAAACGCTAGCTGAATTCCATTCAGTGATTACGGTTTTTATCCCTCTTTTTCGTCATTGAACATTGCATTTCCAATCCCCCCTCTCGGGATCAAAGAGTGGGGGCTGCACACGAAAATTCAGAGTTTCCTGCTCCACAGACACATGCACATTGTTGAAGTTATCCAAAGCTATCGGCACAGTATAGAGAAAACTTTGGACAACGTTCGTAAGGAAAAATTGCGTTTTATTGAAAGCCAAGAACATGCACGTGAATGAGATTACATAAACGGTGTGGTAAATCACCTATGGCTCAAGCGTCGAGCAAACAGCCCAGCCGCCGCCAACGTTCCGCCACAAACACGCTACCACTTGCAAACTCTGAACATGTTTTTGTGTGTATTTGTTTTACAAGAAGCACGATAAACGTGATTAAACAAGTCTTTTTGTTGTCGTTTTTGCCCCGACAAACCTGGCGATTGATGCACATGTGCAAAAACAAATAATATAAAAGAAGCTGGCTTCTCCTAAACGTCCACCAATGTACCAGCATTAGAAACCAAAGAAGGCAGATGCTTTTCTAGAATACAGAAACATCCGCATACACGATGGCGCCTCTACAGCACAGCAGCATGGCGGCATTTCGCACTCCTATGGAAATGGGCTAACGTCAAAGCACTCCTCTGAAGGAAAGAAAAAAAACAACATAGATTTGAGGGTTGAGAGAAACAAGGACTTCATAAGGACTCAACTGGAACGCACATCAGGCCCGGCGTGCAGGTGCTCGCACAAGCGAGTGCACTTTGCGTCGCCTCTAAGCGACCATCCGCGAGGGCAGTGAACGACCAAGCTGCATACAGCCATTCGCCAGCCGTCTTTACAGCGAGCCAAACCCGAATCCGGGGCGCCGACCCGCCTAAATGAAGCAAGGACGACTCCGAAAGCTGCCGCTAAAACGTTGAAGCCGATTGACACGGAACAATATTGTATACATAGCTGTCTAGAGCATCTGGAAGGGCAGTTTGCACCACACTTTCGGGCCCATCGTGCAAACGCCAACGCAAGAGGAACACGACGCTAGTAGTATCACGCGGTCGGGTGAAACTCGACGAAAGCCGTCACGAAGTGCAAAACTTGTGGTGTGCTACGGGGAGTATAAATAAGCGGGCTGGTACGTGAAGCTCGATTTGGACTGCGGTTACTCCTCGTTGTCGTCCAGGTATCCCTGGCCGGAGCGGAGGTCCGGAGTCCGCCAGGAAGCTGTCGAGGACGCCTTGCATGCTGCGGCGCATGCGCACTCGCTGTCGTCGTCGCAGGACGTGGTGGTCACCACCTGCTCCTGGCCGTCAGGACAGACGGTTCGGATGGTCCGAGTCGTGATCACACTGCGGGAACAAACCGAAACCCTCTGAGCCTGGCGCATGTGGTCGCTGACTTGCGTGGTACTGACGTTTCAGTCACGTTTCACTGAAAAGTGGGATGCTTGTTGGTTAGGTGGAGTGTTCAAGAAAGTGTTTTTGTCAGCAAACCTGATGACGCCACGGAAGTAGCTTAGGTAAGCCAATGTCCCAGGCGAAAATCAGTCCGCTTCCAGCTGGATTATAGAACTGGAAATGAGGCAGTCCAGCTGGATTCCAGCTGGGTCCAGCTGGATTGAAGTTGGGTCCAGCTGGAATCCAGCTGGACTGCCTCTTTCCAGTTCCATAATCCAGCTGGAAGTGGACTCATTTTCGCCTGGGGTGATCCTCCGTTTCGTGCTTGTGCCAATGGTAAGTAATACGGAGGCACTTTGTTCCTCCTGATTGGTCAATTAATGGAGGGCTTCTGGTTGGTGTCTTTGCCACTCACACCTGTAGTGCATATTTTGCTTGTTTTCCAAAAGGATGAACTTGCATGTGCTAAGGTAACACTAAGATAACAGTGAAATCAAATCACGGTCGCCAAATTAGCGAGCATCTCCCTGCTACTTTGGTGACTGAGAAAATGTGAGTGCAACATGTACAGACACTGCAATGAATGTTGCAAAACTGCAGCATGGCAACGTGGGCTGCCCACTCGCCATAAGTGGTTTCTTGCTTCTCCTCTGTTATCGTCAACGAGGAACGCCCGTTCGACAAAAGCCAAGATGCCTACCACACACTTCAACCTCGACGTGGCACTGTCCAGTAACTCGCACTCTGTAATTCGAAGGGAAGTGAAAGCCTAAAGTCGAACCCGCTTGCAAGATCAGCAAAATGAAAGCATGTCAGCGTGGGAAACAGCACAATGCCCCGCCAAAGAAGCGGCAGACAAATAGCAGAAAGGCGGGCGACTAGTATGATCAAGCATGCTGAGGCTCATTCACAACCCTCAGAGTCTGAGGCAACCTACAGAATTATTGTCATTAAATTGTGGTTGCAATCTGGGATGCACTTAAGTCTTAACATATGTAAGGAGCCAACTTCCTCTGGCAATCTGCTATAGAAATTTGAGCAATGCAAATGCAGTGCAGAATGTTACCCTTCACCTCGATAGAAAAAGTCGATGATGAGAGATGCAGCAGTAGAAACATTCTCGCCCATTTAATGTTCGCATTTCCGTACGTCCATTACAGGTCTGCTGGATACCAACTGCTCAAGCTACGGCCAGAAGTTTCAAGAAGTAGACCGTCATCGAAGGGGGTCCATTCAACCTAGAATAACTTAGTAGGTAACGGAGACATAACCTAACCTAGCCCTCCCCCAAAGCTGAAATAAAAAACTAGTAATGCTTTTAATGGGTAAGTAGACGCCTAATTCTCACAACTATGGAGCCAACAAATGGCTCTTCCTTGCAGCCGTTAGCAGCGTGGTACGTATATCGCGTGCGAGAGGGTTGATAGCCCACCGCCAGGCGCGGAAGGCACAAGCGGCGCCTCACCGAGAAGTTGCGACCGGTTGAGCTGATTCTTCCAAAGCCGACTCTTCCTCCATCCACTGGTCTCCGCCTTAAGGAGAGAGGAAGGGGCGTTGCTGACTACAGCAGAGAAACATGCCGCTACACAGACAGAGAAACACCGCTCGTTCGTTGGAAATGGGTAGAAATTCAAAGGGGAAGAGGTACTGCTCGCACACACTCAACCAGCACCAGGACACGGCAGAGCTAAACAGGACAGCAAAGGGTTGGAGGACAGGAGGAGGATTACGAGCGGCAGACATGTCTCGGCGGGATCTACCTGACAAGCGCCGAAGCCCAGGCCAAGCCGTGGAGGGCAGTGTTGTGGCGGGGGGTCGGGGGCTAACGCGGAGGGCTCGCCAGCGACGAGGCAGACGCCCACGCCAGAGTCCGACGTCGGTGTGTTTTCAGCCGAAGACTGCGGCCCCACGCCCGGAAGTTGCGCATGTATTCTTGCATCTGTGCACGGGCGTCCGGCCCTGTGAAGGTAACCGTCTTCACGGAAGGCTTGACCAGCACGCGCTGTGTGACTCGCACCGCGCTGCCTGCATCGTCAAAGCCCTCATACTCGTCCTTGTCGGCCGATGGCTGCACCGCCGCGAAGGAAGCCACAAACGCGCGGTTCCGCTCTTCGGCGTCCGGGCCCGAGAAGGTCTGTGTGTGCAACTGCGGTTCCGACGTGAGGTGGCGCTTGACTGTGCGCGTCACAACCACATTGCCGCGCTCGTCCAGTGTTTGCCGCTCTTCTACTTGTTCCTCGTCCGCGGGCGTCACAACAGATTGGAGAAGGTACTCGCGGAAGCGTGCCTCGACGTCGTCCGGTGGGGACGCCCACCCTCTAGGGGCCGTCGCTTCACTCGGCGCATCGTTGCGTTCCCGTCGAAGAAGAACTCGCCGGGTTTGTCGAGCAACGAATCCACGGTGTCGTCCCCACGATGAAAGGGGCTCTCTAATGACGGCGTACGTCCTTGCAATCCAGACCGTACCGCCTCCTGGTCCAGTGTGTCTGTGCTGGACACCATGGTAGATTCGTCCGCCGACGTCAGGCTGGACGACATCATTGAGTCTGTTTCGAATTGATAAGTGGCGTGTGTGTTGGCTGAGCTGCTGGGTTCCAGCGAGTCGGTGCTGGAAACGAGAGCATCACCCTGCAGGCGCTCGGCTGGAAACAACACGGGTTCTCCGTCCTGCCCAACCCAGGTGAGCGTGTCGATGCGCTCGATGACCACCGGTGCCACTAGTGGCGACACTGCCGGACGAGACATGGTCGGAGAGAGCTCCGTCGTGCGGATGGGACTCGGCTGCCGGTGCCAATCGCGCGGGAGATCGTCGCCGTGGAAAGAGTCCCAGTCAATCTCTCGGGCCTCGTGCAGCGAGTCCTGGAGGTTGTTCCCGTCGTCCTGCAGAGAATCCATTTCTGCCGACGGGTCCATCCCCTGGAGGGAGTCCTTTTCCTCGCTAGGGTACTCTTGGAGCGAGTCGTGCCTTTCCGACTCGTGCAAGGAGTCTCGGTCAACGTCCGCGGCATCCTTCACCGTCCACCCAGGAGTCTCGGGTGCCTGATTAGATTCGAAATCGTCCATCTCTCTTTCTTTCAGCGAATCTGCATCATACTGAGTCGCCGTCGAGGCCGAGCTTTGCCTGTCAACGCTGTCCACCGAATGTCCACTCTCCGTGCGGGACGTCAAAAAGTGTCTCTCGGTGTGCTCGGATGTGAAATCTCGTTCGACCTGGGTTTTGTCTCGCCAGTGGTCAGGAAGCGTGTCGGGTCGGGTTTGCCCTAAATGACCGTCAAATTTCTCCGTTTCGGCAACAAACTTTTGCAGGCCAGATTCCGTCAGGGCGCCGCGGACCCGGAGAAGGCCTTCGTACAGTTCTTGATCCGGATCCGACGCCTGGCTTTCGTGACCTTCGTCGATTTCGTCCAGTCTGGCCACGGGTTCTTCTCGGAGGCGGCCGTCCACACCCTCTGCTTCGACCAACTCTTTCTCTAGTTTCTCAAACTCGGTCAGAGAATTGACCGACACACTGTCCTGCTCGCTGCCTCCGTTGCGCGCCTGCTGCAGACGACCGCTAAACGAGTCGCTGGAGCCACACGCTGGAGGACTTGCCCCCGACGCCATCTCGGCTTCAAGCCTCTCGAACTCCATCAAGGAGGACGTCGAGGCGTCGTCCCGTTCGCTTCCCTTGCCAAAAGTCTTGCGCCCAGCAAGCGTGTCATAATCAGGGTGGAGCCACGCTCGTCAGAGATGGGGCTAAGCCTCCGCCCACTCACGTGAGCGAGACCTGTCGTCGTCCTCCTCTTCCACTTCCTGGTGCGTGTACAAGTCTCCGTATTCGCCACGACCATCGTCGGCATACTCTTGCTGGTAGGACAGGTCAAACGGAAATCCTTGTTGGCCATTCCCCTCCTGCAACTTGCCCGCAAGGAGGTTCACATTCTCCACGTCCATTGCTTCTTCTCGGAGGAAATGAACTCTCATAGCATTCTTCTCCACGATGGTGCCATATTTGTAGGTCTGTTGCATGTGCATCAGATAGTCCTCGCATTTGCTCGTGTAAGCCTTTGTGGCAGCGTGCTTATTCTCTGGAAGGCAGCAACTCTGTGGGGGACAAAAGTCGGACTGTGCTGGAATGATCTCAAATGGTTAGTCCTCGCAAGCCTTCTGTATGACCGTCGGTCTTCTCGACAAACTCGAAAGATCCGTTGGATTCTGGCTCGTTGAGACAAGCATCCTCAAGGTCGTCTTTTACGACTGTAGCTGTTTTGGGACTACAGACGACACGAACGTCCGCAGCAGCTGCTTTGGGTTCCCTGCTGCCCAGCCGAGTTTGCGAGCTCTTGAGCTGGTCGCTCTCTGGAAGACAGCCATCATCCTCTTGAAGCTCGATCTCATCTGGCGGTTCTGGGGTAGCTAGGCGCTCAAAGGCTCCTTCGTTGTCACGTCATCTTTAGATAACCCGTCGCTACCGGTAGAATAAGCGTACTGCCGATCCGCCAGGCTGACGGCACCTTCCACTTCTTCTGTAGAAAGCTCACCTTGGAACGTTTCGGCATAGAAACCCTCGCATTCTTCATCATGGACTTGCTGCTGCTGTTGCTGCAGCAGTGTTTCGGCTTCAGTATGTTCACGAAGGAAGTCCTCTGCTGCGTTAGACAGCTCTTCTGCCGGTGCCGCAACAAACTCCGCGTCGGCGGCGGATCCAGTGGACGGACGCCTCTGGGAGGAGCAACAAGGTCGTCGTACTCGGGGACATAGTCCACTTCCACGGGGCCGTTTATTTCTCGAAACGGGGAGTGGCACCGTTGTCCGCCGCATCTTGAACTTGCACGTCCATCGCATCGCCGACCATCGCGGGTTCGTCAAGGGGCAGGGGCACCGAATCAAGCATCGTTGACTGCCGCTGGTAGCGCTCGTTGTCGCAGGAGAAGCGCTGCGTCTGCACCACATCTACTACGGTTTCCACGCTCCGTCTGCCAGGTGTGTTCGCTTTGTGTGGCTGAACTTTCAGACACAGACAGCTGTTCTTCTTCGTTTGACACGGGCTCGTCCACAGAACGTGGCTGTCGCTGCCCGTCTGAGGTCGCGGCAGCCCCATTCAACGCTTCTAATTTGGAAGATGCATGGGTAGCTTCGGTCCTGCGTATCCTGTCAAGTTCGTCGTGACGTGGCTCGGCCGGCCATCTTACCGAGCCAGTCATGTATTCGGCGAGAGTATCGCGGGTGACTCCTTGAAATGAGCTTGTTTCCCTCCTTTCTACCATCTGGCCTATAGGGGCCCTAGTTGCATCAAAGCCTTTCTGAACAGACTGCCAGCTGGGCAGGAAAGGAACTTCTACTCCACCCCGTATCACAGACTCCGGTATGTCCCCGTCGTAAGGCTCTCGGAGGCCAGAGACCGATCTCTGTGACTCATTGTCATCGGAGTCTAAATCTTCGTGAGCTGAGGCAACAATAGTTTCACTTGCTTCTGAAGAGGCCTCGAGACTGCCGAGATGACCGGAGCTCTCCGAGTCGACGGAGTAGGCCGACCCACGCGAGCTTCCGCTGAGTGACGATCGCGCGGTTGCATAGGACGCCTCCTGGGACGAAGTGGCAGCAGTGGCGTAGGAGCCAGACGCCTCCCCATCTTGGGATGTGGACGCAAGTCTCGTATTCCGAAGATGCATGTCCACTGAGAACGTTCAGGTCGAATTCTGACGACGTGGGTCGACTGACTCCGGGAGTCTTGCCAGAGTCCGACGTCATTTCAAACGAGTAGTAGTGGCTCTGGTCAGTCTCCGAACCGGAGTGACCCGTGTCTAATTCGCGAGACACTCTTTTTTCCTCTTTCCTTGCAGAGGTCCTGGCTTTAGACCTTAAGACAACTGCCCCTTCGCCCTTGCCGCCGGTTGCAGAGCTTTCGCCGTCGCTCTTTCTCTGAGGAGGCGAGCCAGAACTCGACGAGAACTTCCCTGTGCTCGAGTGTGGGACACCTTGGGCTTCGTCTGGTGTGTGTGCCTCACGTTCTGTGAAGAATTCAATAGGTGTCTCCTCTTCAATCACACCCATCGCCTCCTCAGACAATGCGGCATCCTTTGTAATCTTATCGTCCGCTTTCTTCCCATGATCACCATCACTGGACTTGTTGTCGTCAGGTGGTTGCTTCTGTTCCGTCTCCACCACGATGGCAGCGGCCTCGGACGCCGACCTACGGTGTGAGCCGCCTGCCTTAGGACCGTCGCTGTCGGGGGACGAGTTTCTATCCGACGAGGAGTCCTTCCCGTCCCCGCGGCAAGTGGCCGAGATGTGCGTTGGCGACTGCTCCCTCTCGACAAGGTCTTCGTCCGATATCTCGGAAGGAATGTGCTCCAAGAGGGGCCTTTTACGAGCGGTAATGGAGTCCCCGTCGGCTACGGCACTCTCTTTGTCTGCCTCTTCGTCGTGCTCCACAATCACCTGCTTCTCAGCCGGAATCTCGCGCACCATTTCGACGCTCAGTTCCTGTTGCTCCACGACGGGGGCCTCCCAGGTGACCCGTTCCTCGATTTCTACAGCGCTTTGCACGGCACGCGGGGACGCCGGGGGCGTCGGCGGTATTGGTCGTCCCTGGATCTTGGACAAGACGTGGTCGGCCCATTCCTCTTCGTCCTCGTCGCTGTCGCCTCTCCGAGACTCCGGCGTGCGTGCGTCGCCGATGCCGACGCTCAGCAGGCCGGCCCCGAGAAACCCTTCCGAGAACTCTCTCTTCTCGAGCGCACTCTCCTCGGCAAGCTGGTCGGGCTCTTCGCCGTAGACATGGGTCTCGATCCGAAGCTCCGCCTCCGAACCCACGTGCGTCTCGGGCGTGCCTTCGTCCGACTTGAGCAGCGACCGAGGCCTGGTAGGTGTCACCCGCTTTTCGCCCGGCCGTTCGTCCTTCCTTTCGTCGTCGTCTTGCGGCTCCTCGGTTCGCAGGGCCAAGTGAGCCCCCATCACCGTGGCTTCGGCTTTCTCCGTGGCGCCGTCGCGTACGACCTCGTAGGGACTGCGACTCCCCGCGGGGCTGGAGCCAGACTCTTCGACGGAGGCGATGAAGAGGCGTCGATGACGTCTTCGCCGGCAAATGCCACATTCTCAAATGCCATTGCGTCGGTGTCCGACGCGGGTGCCTTGGGCGAAAACATGTCGGAAGAAGACTCCAACGACGATTCCGAGAGGCGCACGGCGGCCTGTTCCGTGCCGGACACTTGGTCTCGCGGCCTGCTGTGCCCGGGGGAGGTTTCTGTCGGAGATACGCCGACGCGCACTTGCATCTCGGGCGTGAGGTAGTCGGGGTATTCTTGCGCCGGCGAGATGTCTTGTTCGGCGCGGTAGGCTGTCTCTTCAGGAGGCGACGCCTCGAGCAAGGGCGAGCGCTTCTCCTCCCGACCCCCCGCCGCGCTGCGCCCAGTCGCGACGCTGGCGACGGCGGCCGCGGGGCCCGCCGTGGCGACTTGCTCGCGCTCCTCTAGAAATATGGCAGTGAATAAACTCGTGTTAGTAGTCCACAGTCTTGTGCCCATCGGTGGACACGAGTCTCCGTTCGCACGCATGCAAGAAACTCTGGCCCGGTTACTGCCAGCGAGAGCTCAATTTAGATTGTCGGCACGTGGACGAGCATAGAATTCCCGAAATGAATCTTGTCGCAAATGCGCCAGGGCCGTGCCAGTGCCCCTTTTAATTGATCAAACTTCCTTTGCCGAGCAGGCTAGCAACAACCGGGCCGGCATTGGGGTGTACTACAGGAGTCTAGAACGTGAGGCGGGAGAGAGAAGCTACTCAAAACAAATCTACGGGATCTGGAGCCAAGGCCAACAAAACAATGCCGAAACACAGGCTAAACATGTGCGACATAACTGTTTGCCATTCCAAGGAGTCGACCGGGGTTGGAAAAGCAGTGGTTGTAAACAGACAGTAGCGTGCAAAACAAGAACTGCTCAAAATGCATAGCACACACGCCGGTTCCAGGATGATGGAACACGGCAGAGGACGGTCGATTCGTGACTTCACGTTCAAATGGTGTTGGAAATCGGTGCGTGCACAACTGCTAATAGCAGTGCCAAGCCTCGGGGCTATAAGTAATCTCTGCTTTGTGAATGCAATAGGAACATTAGCATTTTCCATCTGTCTAAAAGTATTTATGCAATCCTGTGCCAAGCAAACACAAGTGCACACTTTTTTTATTGCATGCAACCCAACCTACCTACATAGTTACACCAAAGCCCACTCATTTTCTCTCGTTATCATATTGTAATCGTAACTTTCAACATACTATTATATTTATTTAAAATTATCTCTCGTTTCCGAAACAAAAAAGAAGCAAAGGAGAAAGTGAATGCAAATCGATGGAGCTCACAAATACAAACACCGCTCTGCACAGACAGCCGCCAAAAAATGATGCGACAGAGTAATCGCGTCACCGTTCAAGGGCAGGCCAATGAAGCCAGGAAACTCCAACACAAAACGAGGCACGAAAAAAAAAAAAACAAGAAAAAAACAACAACATTGGTGACATGGCCAACCGAAGTCAACTAAGGAGAAGGGCAAGCAAGTTCCGCGTTCTGGGGAGCTCCGCGTGCAGGCTTGCAGCAAGGAAAACGTGCCCCGGTACCTGGGCTCTGCTCTTGCGAGGCACGAGACGCGAGCGGCGGGTAGTCGCCTGCGGCTTGGGCGACCGACGCGTCTGGGCAAGACTCGAACTCGAACTCCGAGAGGGCCGTCTGTGCACCGCTCGTCTGACTTCCGATCTCCACTTCCAGAGAAGACTGCCGATGCAGGTCACCACTGTTGTCGCCGCTGGCGTGTCGGTCTCGGGGACCTCCCTCCTGTGAAGATGACTTGTCCTCGGCCGAGCCCCTTCGGGGGACGGAACGTCGTCCTCGATGTCCGGCGCCTCGTCCTCGGTGCGAACCTCGGCCAGTTCCATGTCGCTTTGCGAAAACCCGTCGAGCAGCTGCATCATCAACTCGCGGCTGCACTTCTCCACCCGAGCCTGGTCGTCCTGGGACTCGGCGGTCGGTGAGCCACGCCGCCTCTCGTCTTCGTCGTATCCCGCCTGCTCTTCCAGGTCGGCGACGTTTCTGACCGAGAACTGGACGCGTTGTTCCTGGCCTTCTTTCAATGCCTGGTAGATTTCTTTCATTCCAAATGCCCCACCCGCTGGGTCTTGCACGACGGACGGAACCTGGGACAAAGTCTCGCTGACGTCGGACACGCCGGGGGGCTCCCAAAGACATCTTGGTGCCTCGGTTCCATGCAAATGCGATCGTCATGGTCCCCGGGCGAACGGAGAACTTGCTCGGCGGTCACTTCTCCTCCGAAAGATTCCACCAGGCTGGTGGCCATGTGCACCACGTTGTTCACAATGCGACCGGCCATCTCTTCCCTCGTCTCCACCTCTGCCGCAGAGTCGGCGGAGTCGGGTGAACCGCCCTCCACTGAGAAGCCGACCCGTTTCTTGGGCACAGCTTTGCTCTCGTCGTCTGCCCTGCTTGACAAGGCCCCGACGCCGTCCGCTTGCTGGATGATCGTGCTCTCCTGGAACACCTGTGGGAAGTGGACGGGACGGACGCCCTCAAGATCCGTGGTCAGGAACTCGGCAATCTTTTCCAATTGTAAGTCACCGCTGGAGAAGCTGCCCCCATCGTCGTCTTCGAGCGAGGAAGAGGTACCCAGATTAAAAGGTATTGCCAGTTCAACTTCTTTGTATTTTGCCAGGTCGCTCTGTTGATCTTCGTCGGACGAGTCTGGTACGTCAAAAGAAACCTTCTCTCTGGGTTTCACAATTTCAATTACTTTTGAAGTAAGATCTTGGACCTCGTAAGCTAGGGATCCTGGAATATCTGCCGATGGTTCCGACATGCTTGCTTCAAGTTTTTCTCTGGTAGTCCCGTGGAAGCCTGTAGCGTCAGTTTCGCTCACAACAGTTTTCTTAGGTGTTTCATCATCTTTCTGATGAGGGCTGGCTGGGTAGTCTGTGGCAACATGTGGAGGCAATACTGTGCTGCTGATGGTTTCTGGAACCTCTGTTTCAGGACCATCTGCCTTTATAAGGCCTTGTGATTCTTCATTGGTCATATATCTTGTACTTTTAGAGTATACTTGTGTATCAAGAGCGCTCACATCCTTGAAGTCCTGAGAAACAGTGCCTTTCTCAGTGAAAGTAGACGATGCACATGGCATGTCCTTTTTGTAAGTGTCAGTTTCAGTAGCTGGAATATCACTGGTTGTTTCATAAAACTCTTCAATGGCTTCATCTCTAAACTCTTTCGAGACATCAGGCTTCTGGAGCTCAATAGATGGAACCGTTTCTGCCTTCTTAGTATGACTGGATTCAACGATCACAGAATAGTCTTTCTGAGGCTCAGTTGTTCTCTGTGAAGTCAAGACATCTTCAGAATCTTTCAGTGAACTATCTGCTAAAGTATGAGTGGACACGTCCGGTGCTGGCAACTTTTTTTGCCTGCTTTCTTCATCGTCCGGCTCATTTCTAAGCAAGCTCTCCGATATTGTTTCAGGAGCATTGTCTAACAGCTTCTTGGTGCCATCATTAGTGGGTTTTTGTTCCCTGTCACCTGAAGTATCTTTTTCCTTCTCTAAGACAGGAGCAGAGTCAGTGTCACATACGCCATGTGGTGTCACTGAGTTCAGCTCACTGCTGTCATCGTCCAAGACTTGTTTTGCATGTGCTTGCTTAGGCTTTGTGGGCTGTGTTGTTAAAGCATCGACAAAGCTTTCTAAAGCTTCTTCCAATTCGGCTTCTCTTTGCCTAGTAGAAGAGTCGTCTTCAGATGACACACTTTGCTTTGCCAAGGACTCTTCAGTGACTTCTTCAGCAATCGACTCAACGGTCCCATGTTTAGGTTTGTGAATTGACTGGGATGCCAGAGCTTCTTCCATTGTGTCAACGATTCCTTTGAATTCTTCAATGTCCTCCTCTGATCTTGTCCTGGGAAACTGCCGAGCCGATCCATCTAGTGCCTCACGCAGCCCTTTTGGAACATCCTTAATGGAACCCTTTTCACCTTTTATAGATGCAATGCTTTCACCAAAAGCAGATGACAACTTGTCCTGAATTTCAGCATAATCTGTTTTAAGAATTGCCTTCCCTGCAGGGTATTTGTCAGCAGAAGGTTCCTTGCTAGAGAGTTCAACACAGCCTTCTAGAAGACTAGAGGCACTCGGGTGTTGCCCGATATCCAACATCTCGGGCTGCTTTCCAGACAACACGTCGCTCAGTTGAAAAGAGCTAGCAGGTGCCGATACCACAGTGACACTTTGTCCTCCCATACGATGGAAGTCCGGTTGTTTTATGACAGTTTCGCCCATGAAGCTTACCTGCACCTCATCAGGAGGTGATGAAGGATCGGAGGGCAAAGCATGTGGCTCTGGGCCCACTGTTCCAACTGTTGGCATGCTTAGTGCTTCCAAGATTCCACTCTTTGGACTAGCCTCAATACCTTTCTGTAGGATATCTGAACCAGCTACCAGTCCCATCTGGAGACCTGAAGCGAGCAAATGCGACTGTGCACTGGAAAACAGGCCCTCGGGCTCTGCGGCCAGTTGCTTTTCAGGTGCAGTCGTATCCACCGAAGCACCAATGCCTTTGGCTTGAGCCTTGGGACGTTCCTCTGTAATGTTGTTAGTCTGGTTAGCCATCAAAGTCTCGTGCACGTCCGCGGTCAATGCAGTAGCCTCATGCTCCAAGCAGACAGGGACATCACTGCCCAGGGCACTATGTTTAGGAGGCTTACCCATGTGGTCCCTCTCTTGCCTAGCGGGCCTTGGCGACTCCCGATAAGCACTGTGCAGAGCAGAGTCCAGCTGTTCCGGTGCACCGGTGGCGGGAAATTCGTCAAAGCCGTCTTCAGGTACAGGAGAGCGAACAAGCACACGTGCAAACTGCTGCTCCTGGATGCCTTCAGAGTCCGAAAATTCCGTAGTACGCATGTCGAATGCTTCCTTGCCAGGTTCACTAGTGCGAACCAGTAGCCTTGTGGCACTCTTGCCATCTAGACTCTCTGGAGTGCTGGACACATCTGAACGCACATCACTAAGGGCCCGTTCGGTTCGTGGCCCCGCCTGTGCTCTTCGCAGCTTTGTCTGGTCCAATTCTGGAACGAGGCCAGTCTCTGTGTGAAGTTGGTGCTGCACGTCCCGCACTTGCTGCTCAATCCGCTCCAGGTCTGCAGGGGCCTCCCTGGGCTCCAGTAATGCACTGCCGTCGTCCTTGTCCTGGAAGAGCCTCAGCCTCTCCGAGAACACGATGCTTTCTTCAACAATCTCTCCCTGCGAGGCGAGGCTCTCGGAGCGTGGTCTGGGCTTCTGCGTGGCCACGGGGCGCGTGAGGGTGGTGTCCAAAGAAGGGGTGCTCCCCAGCCGGCCCCTCGAGCTGTCTTTGGGGGGCGAATGCTCCGACAGCTTCTCAAAAAACTCTTTTTTCTGGACAAAGGTGAGAGATTCTTCTTCATCGGACGGCTGGTGGTGATCTCTTGTGGTCGTGCGAGTTTCTGCCGTAGACTTGGCACCGCCTCTGAGCGCACCTGTCGTGTCAAGCAAGGGGGGGAGAGGGGAACATCTCATGCGACATCCTGCCCCCTCCAAAGCACCTCCCCTCCTCTTGGTGGCTCCTGCTTCTCTAATCAAGGCTGATGAGCATGAGGGGACTGCATGCGCAAGGGAGATACTCGCATCCCCAAGTTCTCAATCAAAAGAGAACAAAAGAGTGAAAAAGTAAACCAAACTCGTTAAAGGTCAGCTGTGCCAATCACTATCTAAGACAGAGCAGATGCAACAAAGGCCCTAACAGTACAAAGGGATTCAATTTTTGCAACAGCAAAACATATTATGACAAGAAAATGAGCAGAAGAAAAAGGGACATGCTCCATAGAGCATTCTGTCAACGTAAGAAAACAGTGAAGTGCTAAGCTCTACGCTACCGCAGCCATTCAAACACACAGACCCATGCAAAGCTCAGGCTTTCAGTAGGAATGCCTAAGAGGACGCAACCACAACACTTGCCATTGTGTTGCTGCAGACCGCAAGTCAACACAAGGTGCCATTGATTCTCATTGAGGCATAGGGTGTTAGAGCACTTTGTGTCTTGTTCTGAAGCAGATTTCTGGATAGCTTTCACAGTGAAACCACTCTCCAGACTTGGCATGCTTTCATGTTGAGGCTCATACAAATGTCACATTGAGAAGCGACTACTTTTCTACATCTACCAGCAATCAACCAATTTTGCAGCCTGATTTTGGTTCAGTCCGCAGCATGATGATGATGAAGTGTGTGGCGAGCATAAATACAGCTAAGGCTATGCTCTGTTTCACCTTAATGTGGTAGTAAGGTCAAGGCTGCAGCATTAACATATTGCTTTAGAATGTGCCTTGTCTGCACAAGCAGAATTGCTTAGCGGTACTATTGTTTCGCTGCTACTTTAAGGTGAAACAACATAGCAGTTTCCTTCCGTTGTGACCTAGACACCAACCGCACAAAACATTGCAAACCACCACAAACCATCACTAGGCACAGACACGTCAGACAACAACACTTGTAACTCAAGAAAAAAAGTTACCATGAAGGTCGTTGAACCGTTCAAACAAATCATCTCAAACAAAAATAATGCAAACCAGCACAGAAAACAGTAGCAGGCACTGCCATTGGGAAAACAAAAATGGCCTTTTTCATTGGCAGCACAAAAAGCACAAAACACTTTTAACCCATGCATTACCCAAAAAATAAATAAGCAAGCAGCAGCAGCAAAAAGGAGAAGAAAAAATCCCGAGGAGATGACAAAAGCAGCAGCATACCCCAATTATAAAAGAAATCATGCACAGCTTCCCGAAGCAACACAACTGACCGCACAGCCGAGACTCAATTTCCTGAACTTAATAAAACCTGCATTAGCCGGCAGTTTCAAGGAAAACTTCTTATAAACTGAGACTCCCAAGCAAAATTTGCCATCAACACAAGATACCAGGAGTCAAATAGACTATTTCACAAGAAAGCAAACGGTTATTGATATGAGCACAGAAAAAGACTGCCTAATAAGAAAAAAAGGAGGACAAAGCAACCGCAACTGCAAATGGCAAGACACTGTGTGCAACCCGCCAACCAGCAACAGAAAAAGAAAAATGTCTGCCTCTGCTATGGGGGTGCATAAATAAACTGCTTCCATACTCCACTTCATGGATTAAGTGCACTGACATATATAAGTTACATAGTACTTTGATCCCAAAGAACCCAGGAAAAGCAAATAAATAAAAATATTCCCAATATAAGTTGCAAATATGTACTAGCATATGCTTCTTTTTACATTGCCTGGTAGATTTCAGGTCACTGCACAATGACCATGAAATGTAGTAAAGCCCTTATCGACACCAACTTCCACAAGAAAATAAACGTCGATCCTCACAAGAAAAAGGGCAGAATGCTTTTCCCGTTCCATACCCTAAAGCCAAGAGGGTAAGTTAGCAGTCTTTCATCGTTTGCTTTGCTATGCTCATCTGTTCCGAAAAATTGCGGCACCCTTGTGCAACCTATACACATGTTCACGGACATGGCGTGGGACACGTGTGGTGCTACCAGCTACTCACTTTCTCCTTGTTTCCCCGACGTCACGGTGGTGTGCGTTGTTTTGCGGATCACGTGTCGAACTCCACCAGAGTCGGGGTCGGTCTCGGTCCACTCTGTCAGACAAATGTACCAAAACAAATCTTCAAGTGCTCTAAAAAATAATATCGCAGAAGCAATATGTGCAGGTATAGTCGAATGCAAGCCTGCACAAAATCCCCGAATAAGCACTAAGGAGTTTCACTCCTAATTTAAAAAAAAAGTAAAGCGACGCAAAGCACTCTTTAAGTATAATTAGTGTTCTGCAAATATCCTAATTTTCGAATTGTAGCTTCGAATATGCTCTTCAATATTCTCCTCGAGATGAACTGTGATATTATTATTCTTTGAAGTGCTGACCAGGTCAGCCCCGTTGAGCGAGCTTCTTACAGTACATTGGTGCACTGCGCAGAAGCGGCACGTGCGGAGCTCATTTCCGCAAGTGTTGTTTCTCCGCAGTGCACCGGTGCTCGGTAAGAAGCGCACTCGACGGGGCTAGAACGCCGCGATCCACGCTTCGATAAGTACAAATATTGCTGCCGCGTGCTTAGGAGGAAAACACACTTTTCAAGCGGGGTGGCGCACGCGTATGCCTGGTGTATTTAAAATGTTAAATGTAACGGAAACTTTGTAAATGCTGATACCGACATTGCAGCAAAATTTTCAAAACTAAGCTGGCTATTATGCATGAATATATGTAAGGCAGAGACGCTCTGACAACCCACGTTAATCATTTGTGGCTGAAGAGATGATATTTGCATATAGCAAGAATATTTATAAATACCCTCGATTAGGTATAGCTGGGCATCCTATCGGCTTAATTTAATGTCAAATGTGTCATTTTTCTTGCCATCCCAATGTAGGCACTGCACTTTCTGAGGCCGCAGTCGAATAATATAGTTACATATAAAAATTAACTTTGCTTAGAAATGGACAAGTGGAAGCTCGGGAACAACCTTCACTCATTCAGCAGGTTTTTTGTTTAAGCATGGCACAGTGGTGAAAGGGTCACAAAAACTATTCGACACTCGAAAATATTCAACCAAAATTACTATTCGCTTCAAACTCAAAATTAACTGTTCGCACATGCCTAACTAATTTTAATAGCAAGAAAAATTATTGTGCTCACATCTTTATGGCTTTTAAATTTTCAATGAGGGTTCATCTAGCCCAGCTTGCAACTCTCAATGATTCTCTGTAGAGCAGAAAATCTAGACTAATTTGCCAGTTTGGTATTTTAAGTTCAGGGTCCATTTGAAGGGTTTCCTTCTTCAACCCTTTGGTAGCTAAAAAGACCTAAGGCCGAAGGCCTTAAAAAGTGTGATTCTACCTTGACTCTTGCTCAAATGAATCTGAGGTGTACAAAGACAGAATCTAAGGCAATTTTTTTTTAAAATTAGTCGTATGATTCAGTTACTGTATCGGGAAGAGTAAACATACTACTAAATAGGTGATGAAGCTTACTGCCATGCATTTGACAAGCACAATTTCCATTCACTTCATGCATGTATAAACAGTGTAGCAATATAAGCAAGTGTAGTTAGTCAACACTTAAGAGGCAGATCTGACAAGCAAATAGCAAAGCATGCAAGTTCATACAAGAACCAGTTGTCTTTCAAAGGACCTTGCTTTCCTCCCTTTTCAGAACTATAAACATGTCACACTTGTTGACTTATCATGGTATGTGAGTACATGCTTTAACTGCTGTGCTGGCAGCTTTGACTCTATTCAGTCAAAACAGAACATACTACCTTAATAAGATACATAGATTATTCTTTCATGACTGTACAAAACAAAACAAGTATGGCAAGCCATCTGCACTGACATTGTAAAAAGCTGGAAGTGGCCTTTTTCTCTGCAGAACTTAACTCTTCCCAATAAATAGATTGCCATGTTTTGGAGAAAAGACCATACCTAGCCTTCTGGACATGCTTGAGCACTCCACCCAGGCGAAAATCAGTCCACTTCCAGCTGGATTATGGAACTCAAAATAAGGCAGTCCAGCTGGATTGCAGCTGGACCCAGCTGGACTCAGCTGGACAGCTGGAATCCAGCTGGACCCAGCTGGAATCCAGCTGGACTGCCTCATTTCCAGTTCCATAATCCAGCTGGAAGTGGACTGATTTTCGCCTGGGCAGTTGCCTAGAAACACTGCCCCACCATGTTTGCTACTACTAGTTCCCTGCTATGTTCACTTTCAACAGTGCATATGCATGGGAAGAATCAAGCAAACCAAGAATGGCACCATTTTGATGCCATGGAAGAGCTCACTTTCTCTCACGTGTACACACCTACTTCCATATCCATGTTGTACTGATTCTGGCCCAAAATACCTTGAATTCGCTTTAATTCTGCGGTTATTTCAGGTGTATTTTTTCCCACCTCACTAATTCCAAACACAAATAAGGTGCCCTCAATGTCCAAGTTTAAATCTCATAATTTCATAGTACTAATAGTAAAGCCAAATAAAACGCTCAACCCTAACAGTTTCTTTCGTGAAAAGTTTCCGATGTGCAAAAGCTGCCGAATAATAACCCCTCTGCAAATGGTTGGTCTTATAGAAGAACAGTGTGAAGTAAAAGGTCAAGGTTTCTTCGAGTGCTGCCGATATGATCAGGCTTTGTCACACTGCAGACCATGTCAATGTCAATGACTGTCGACCTTCACAGACATCTGGCTCAAGTGAAACAAAATTTTCTAAATGAGCTTTTCTCAGAATAAAAATATTATTGTTTGGCAGCTACGTACACATCTCTCCTCCTCCTCCTCCCTCCCCCCCCCCCCCACCAAAAAAAAAAAGAAGAAAAGATTGCTTAGGTGCAGCTAAACATATTTAGCTGTACCTGTGCTAGCTGAGAGTGTTATCAGCAGTAACTACAAATTACATTTATGACCACTGTGTTACATGTAGTACAAATAGTTTACACAAAGGACAGTTCAGAACATGAAGTCGGAAAGTTCCATAGATCACAAAAAGGGGATGCACAAGGATATGAATGGTTTGTATTTTTTGGAGTATAGTATAATATGCATTCATATGATGTAACTAGGGGCCTAAAAAGAATGGTGTGCATAGTGCACACTGGTAACCTTATAGTATAAAGGATTACACCAAACCATGTGGTTTAAATGACTAATCTCTAAAAAATAACTTTTTCTAGCAGAACAGCTTTTCTTTTCTTAGAATTAAACTTCCTCAAACACTGAAAGCCTTGTCTTGATGATGTCCTCCACATCTTAAAGAATCCATTGCTAGGCTCAATAGTTACTACATATATTACATTAATTCCTTATTACCAACAATGTTTCTAATATAGATATGTCCCCATTTTACTCTGCTCACCCTCAAGCTGAAGCTACATGCAAAGCTCACATTATTTTCACCTGCCTCTCCTCTATCAACGTGCACGGAACAGTGAAAAGGTTTTAAAAAGTACCCTCTTGAAGCCTTAACCACATGATCAGCTTAAAAGACTGAGGGCTGATGAAAAGCAGATTTTGTCCCTGGTCTTCCTTTTTTAAAATAATGCAATAATACAATCTTTGATTGTTATTTTTTTGTACAGCTGTCAAAGATATGCATAATATCAAGCGAGCCCCCAAAACAGCTGCTGCATCTCTGGTTTTTGCAAATTGCAGCTGCCAGCCTCACTACACTGCATGTGCTTAAAAGCATAAAGCAGCTTGTGGCAGCTACAATTTTTTAAAATGAAGAATGTGGCACCAGTGCCATCTATTATTGCTGTCTTGGTGAGGAAAATGAACCTAAGAGATGTTCTAAGTGCAGACTTTCTCGGTAATTTCCAAAAGCGCAAGAGGCGCCACCAATGTTTCAGCTCGTATTCTCAGTATTATTCACATCTTCTATGACTGTACTACGACGCATCCTCAGCCTTGCTCTTGGTAGAGCTTGCATCACATAAAACCAAATGGCCCACAAAAAAGACTGTAGCCAACTAGTAATCACATTACAACTGCTTCAACCTGGCAAACCACCAACACATGGGAGTCAACACACACATGGGAAGCAGATTGTGTTAGGGAAGGATAAAAGCTTTGTTAGAAGGGAAGCAACCACAAAGAAGCAGAGAGAGAGAGAAAGCAGAAGACGGACGGACGTTAGTGGTAGGCACGAGGACTGCCCACAAGCCGGGCAAGTGGACAAATGACGCCTGACCTCCTGGGCTGGATGCGTCCAGGTCTTCCGTGTCGGTGACGTCTCCCCCAGAATCGAGCTCCAGCCCACTCAGGCTCCTGGACAGGTCTCCCTGGGGCGCAATGAGGAACTCCCCTTCGTCCGTGAGGTTCCCAGAGTCGTCTTCGGTAAAGAACGTCCGCAGCAGCTTCTCCGCATCCGTGCCGCCCGTCACTGAGTAGGGGGCATCCCTGCTTCTCGTGAAGCGTTTCTTTCCCCCACCGATGTCGCTCTTGAGCTTCTTGGGCTCCTGAAGGACAGCTTTCATGTGGGTGGCCAGGTTGACAAACTCCCTCTTGGATGCGATGCCTTCCTGGACCTTCGGCAAGGCAGAAGAGCTTGGCTGGGACTGAGATCGCTGTCTGCGGTGCTTACGGTCAGTCTTAGGACTCAGCTGCGAGGCTAGCAAAGGGTCGTTGCAAAGGATGGTTTCTTCGTCGGTCTCCCACGAATCTTGTGCCTCGCAGCTGTTCACGCGCATCTCCTCGACAAACCTCTTCACTTTTACCGTCGCCGCCTGGGTTCCTTCTTCGTTCATCGGCTCTTCTTCTACGTTCCCGAGCTCTTCGACATCCGTGTGACTCTCGTCTTCCAAAGCTTCTTTTGCGGGCACACATAGCTTCTGGTCGTCTAGTTCTTGGTCGCTCATATTTTCCTGATCCGTCTTGTCGTCGTCCTCGTAAGCACCTGGGCTGAGCTGCTCTACCATTTCGGGAAGGTGCTGGAGATGGTACAAATCGAGTCCTCCTGGAGCCATTTTTCTACACCCATCTGGGCCCTGCACCTTGTGTGGCGATGTTGAGTCGTCCACCACTTCTTCCAAGGTTTTAACAATGTTTGTGCAGCTGGGGTTATTGTTGTTCTCAGTGGCTTCGGTGTTTTCGCTTGTTTTTCCAGCCATGTTTCGTTAGGAGGTGAGAAATGCCTTTTGCGTAGTGCTTTTGAGAAAAGTGGCGGTGATGAGAAAGCGGTGCGAGTGGTGCAAATGGTGCAGAGCAAAGAGATGATGACAATCGAGAAATCCGAGAGAAAAAAAAAGAAAGAATTGGTTTCTTGTTGGTTTCTGGGAACGACGGATGACGACTGGCTTTTATTGACTGACTGCTGGCTGATTGATTTTTCACAGGGAAATGAACGGCTAGTTTTTAGAACGCTTCCCCTTGCCACGTTTCTTTTGCTTCTTGGATGCTGAAAACCGGCAACAATTGAAACAAAGATATAAGATGGGCAGAACTCATTTAAAAACTGCCTATTGTTTTGATGAGTAAGACAAAAAAAAACAATAACATAAAAATCATAAGACAAACCTGATAAGGTGAGTTTGCTTGCAGCATACCCCAGAAGAAAAAACACTCATTTGAGATTCAAGCTCATCAAACTGGTCCAAAAGTTCAACATGAAGACATCTTCCTTATAAACTGGATCACTGACACAGCAACACAATTAGATATGAAACTTCACATATTTCTAAGCTATTAAAAGTACCTTTTAGGAGTTACCTATCACATCTTGTTCTCCAGAGGTTTGTAATAGACTAGACAAGGTAATGATAAACTATAAAAATTCGCAAAAAAGTAAATGCGTAATAGGTCCCAACGAAGATCACAAAAGGCTGTATTTATTTATAAATTTTTCTATTTCGATTTTTTACCCTAAAAGGCTTTGCTGTAGAAACCTTCATGTACAAAAGGGTATTACTATACCACTGCAGTGAAATTGCAACCTATGTTTTTCTTTTAAAATTTTTTGGTGAATTTTTTAAAATTTAATTTGGAATCATCAGTTAGTACGCAGGTTTTGTTGCAAAAATCACATAAGGAAATGCAATATACTTGGTCGATTCTTGACCAAGAACTTAAGCCATTATGAACTACAACAGCTGCCCCTAAGGTGCAATCAAGGTTTCTACAAATTTTGCAGTTTGCAATGTGTTCTAGTTTGAAAATTAAGGTCACCCAAGACTGCGTCCTTAACAGTTACATTTTATCAATCTCGTTTATTATAGCCTACTTAGGATTCAATCAAACGAAGATCTGCCTGTTCCCACGTAATAACTTTTTCTGTTCTTATACGAGTCAAAATGGTCTATAGGACGTTTTACTTTAATCATCTGACATTCTTAGTTAAGTACGAAAATCTCTGACCTTTCTTTCCTTTTTGTTTTGCAACTTAAACTAAAATGTGAGTGGCCAATGGAAGGTAGGAATGCCTTACTGCATAACCTTCACAAAACAATAAGCTAAGAATAGTTTTGCATGACCAGCATGTGGCATAGTAAATTAATAAATAAAAATATGCGACTGCCAATGCAAGCAAGGCAAGGCACATAATTGGACCTCATTATTATAGTACTTGACTAGATGAAAAGACGTTGGAATTTTAACCATCACTGTGTGGGACTGCTGTGGAGGACACTAAATGCTTAAAATTAAAGCTCACTCAAGGTCAGACCGATGCCGTATGAAGGATACAAAATGCTTAAAATTAAAGCTCACTCAAGGTCAAAAACACGTGTCATAAAATGTTTTGAGGTCATCACTGTGACATTAGCTAGAAAAGGCTGATTACAAAATTAAATTCTTCATGCCTAAGCTTGAATTGATACTTTTGTCAATGCATAAATTACATCTGATTGCAAACAACTTGCATTTTATATGAGCAACAAGTTTCCCACCTGTTTGCGTGCACCACTGCAAAGGCTGGTACTTTGGTCAAACCTTAAAACAAATTTCTTTGCTGCATTTTTGACGTTGCAAAAACCTATTGTATTCTTTTAACTTTTTCCCTCTTTGCTAATGCAGGAGAGTGGTTCATTGCATCATCAGTATTATATTGATGTTTCTTTTTTGGACATATTCGTACAAGCATGAACCTTGTGCTAATAAAGCAAAATCAATCAAAATACATCCGGTTTGTGTTACGTGTCACTCTTAATTTTTAAGAGGTTCAACTGCACACTGATTATGCGTATCCTGGTTGCTTCACTATTTCCTTACTGAGCATTTCTTTTTTCCTTTATGGAATTTCTTTCCCCGACAGATTCCTTCTTTTGAAGTCGAGTTGCAGAGAGAATCGAATGAAACCAAGGGCCTGTGGTCTTGGTTCAGTGGACAGGACTCCAAGCTGGACACAGATGAATGTAACAGCTTGTGCTCGTCGACAACTTTCTTCGGTAAAGGCGTAGCCTTCTTTGCAATTGGCGGAATCTTGGATATCTTGTCATAAACCTCCACCAGCGAATGAGATAAGATTTTCAAATCTCGTATCGTTTCTCTCAAACTGTCTTCCTGGTCTCCACCGAGCGATGCTCCGGGGGATTCTTTAGCAACGTCCAAGACCACCGGTGGTGTAAACAAGCCAGAAGTCCCACTGGGCTCCTGAATGCCGTCGCACCCTGCTTGTTTGTCCAAGGCAAACCGAGACCTGCTGAATGTGCCGCGTGATTTACTCAGGCAGGAAGTGCTAGCGCCACACCCTGCCTCTCCAGCGTGACGTGATTCCAAGCAATTCTCCACATTGGGTGTTTCGGGCTCCAAACCCGCCAGGGCAACGCCTGGAGGATTGACACCTCTGTGACGGTTCCCTGTTTTGTGCTTGCCATCGAAGGAAATTGCCTCATTGTTCCAGCTCATTGTGGCACAGACACTGCTTGTTTCTGGGACATCAGGGCTCACCTTGAATCCACTTTCTGTTGCATCCTCTTCCACCTCCACATGCCCATTTGCTCTTGAATTAGGGTTTAATCCGAGGCCCTCCCGTGCTGCACTCGAAGTCCCAAGAAAGCAACTGGCATTTACATCTGATTGCCCAGAAGTTTGTCCATTGTCATTCGGGTGGTTCTGTAGAAAATTACAGCTTTGCAAAGTTTTGCTTCCTTGATCATGCTCGTTTATGTGTGCGGCACACGCTTGGTTCTGCGTTAGTGGAAAACTATTTCGTTTTACTGATTTTAGTTCCTTGATGTCAGATGTTAATGCGCCAATAGAGAAGGAAGTTTCCTCGCATGTTTTACGAAGATTCATTCTGCCAATGGATTGGGTACATTCCTTTTCAAAAGAATTGGCAGTACTGAAACAATATTTATTATCCAACATCCCCATGCTGATGGTGGCTTTCCTTGTATTGGATGTAGAAGTACCTGAAATTACACTCTGGACTTGTTTCAAGCTGCTTATTGTTAGATCTAAGTGTGAGTCGGATGAGAAAACGCTATCTCCGGAGTCACAAAACAAGACTTGACCATCCATTTTCCCTGCAAACATGTATGGTGCAATTAGTTTGCCATTGTCAGTAACTCTTTGCCTTGGCCACTTCAAAGTTCCAGTTACAGAGGAACTGCTATGCTTTCCAGTTCCCAGTGATGCTTCACTACTTTGGCAATCTTCTGTATCTAAAAACAAATTTGGTTGGAAACATGTACTTCCAATCATAGTACTGGCAGGCGCAAGTACTACATTACTCTCGTTCTTCTCGGTCCGGAGACCACTTTCACAAAGATCCTTCATAAGGGCCGCTTCACTTGGCTCCATTGTGGCTGCTGATTGATCCTTGTCACTGATACATGCTGAAGAAGCAGGTGGAGACTCTGCAAGTGTTGACCCTGCCTCTAAAATACCGTCTGTAGATTCTGGAAGACAGTGACTGATTTCTCTTCCATCCCTGTCATCCAATTTAAATGGAAGGATTGCAGTGCCATCACATGACTTCTTTACGAACCTCCCAGCCTCGCTACTGTCAGAAGTTGGATTCATGCTATACATATCAGGTAGAGTGCATCCCAGTGTCGATGAATGTCCAAATGATACGTCGCGTAAAATAATTTTAGCGTCATCTTGATGATCGGGTTCCACAATAGCACCAACGTCATCATTGTGTGTAAGACCATCCTCGGCCTCAGAGCTAGGTTGTCCAGAGGAGCTGCCATGAGGAGTGGCAGTTTCACTATGGCCATCTTCAGATTTCTTGAAAGCTTCAAACATACTTCTGCATTCCAGCTTGCTAGGAGGCAGGCTGCTATTCTGCTTATAACTACCGCATCCTTGAGGAAGGTTCTCAGAAAATTCCTCGTGTCCTAAGATGCCATCTTCTGTTCTTGAGTCTGTCAGTTAAAGGCAATGAAGATCTTTTTAGTTCCAAACTACTACGTACAACTAAATATCAGGATGTCTGTACAGGGTGGAAGCAGGAAGACTTCACAGGGTCTACTTTGCTTGCCACAGGTACAGTTTATGGCATGCTTTTTGTATGCATATCTGTATGCACGCATGTTGATTGGACAGTAAGTGACCAATTAATAATTCGTTAGATAACTTTGTAAAAAGAGATATTACAGACGCTGCTCTTCAAATATGAACTGCTGCACGTTGCACACAACTTTTCAACCAAGCATGCATCATTTCACAAGGTTAGAGCACAGCAAACTGCTACGTCCTACTAAGTAATGTGGCAGCATGACATATCTGAAGGCCATATTTTTGGAAGAAACTGCAATGGACCAATGCTGTTATGCCTAAGCTTGTAGAATTTTAACCAGTAGCAGCTTGCGAAACGTGGCAGCATTCAGTCTGCTCACCCTATCCGCGGGAGTAGCATTAATTTCTCATTCAGATTTATATATCACCAGTATGGTCCGAGCCCCCTCTAATGTAGGAAAGGAAAATGATATAATAAATAATCGTCACCTTAGATCCCTGTGAATATGCAATCTTTGCAATTCTGCAATATTCTGGTATATGTCTCACTGGTGCATCTAAAAATCATGTTAGGAGTTGTAAAACATTAATCTGAAAGTAGACATTTTTTACTACTATAGCAGACAGTGTATATACTATAATAAAAAAAAAACTTGTCCACCAGACGAAAATAGGGGCAAACTCAAGTAATCCTGACCACAGAAGGAATATCCTTTCTATCCTTAGATACTCTAGAAAAGGAAGACATTTTATAACTTTAGCAGGAATGCACATTATTGATCATGGTAAAAATAAAAGAGATGAATTTGACACAAGGTATCTCGTCAATGGAACTATGAGCTGATCGAAAGCTGAAGTACACATGTAAAAACTACCAAATAAAATACACACCAAACGTGTTCGGATAACTTTTAACAAGGACAATAAAAGGCTGAAGGAATAAAGCAAAACTATCTCATCACTTGCTTGCTCATACCAAAGAGCAAACAAGAGTGGTACAGCAAGAGTGCAAAGGGTGGTGGAAGTGAAATTGTTTAAACTATAGCTAGAGTACAAGAACAGAGTCCAATCTATTGAAATAGGCAAGAATTCAAAATCTACAGGGCACAACTGGCTTAAAGGTGGCCCCTGCCTTTCAACAAGTTACATCTTGAGCCATCTATAGACGCATTCTATTTAGCGTGCTCAGGGCGGCGCCATTTTGTTCGACCGCAGCGCCCTCTCCACACATCCAAAGAAGGCGCTGCATCATATATTCTGATTAAAACATTCTTTAGAATGATATATAAATCATTGCTTTATCTTAGATATTTAAATTTTCATGGCGTTCCAAACTTGTTCTGAAGTACAAAGTTATAAAAATTCAAGGAGTTTCCGTCAACTCGGATTTATCCGATGAACTCCAAATATCAAAATCACAATGTAAAAAAAAAGGTATTTTACAAATAAGTTTTTCCAGAGAACAGGATTCATTGATTTGATTTGAGTTTTGTTTGAAATTTCAGAACATTGACAAAAGAGGTGTGTACTGCTCATAGGTCGGGTCAGGACGACGGGTCATTGTATTTCTGGGTCATCACAAAAGCCACTGTTTCGGTTTCTTATTGGAACCATACTATTTTTGCTCCTGAGGAAGAAGGTGGGTTGTGTTTTTATAACAGTGAAAGCTGTGAACACTTAGATCTTACGGAAAAGGGTGAGGGGGGGGAGAGTGAAGTGCGGCTGAAATTTCAATATTCCTCTCTTCACCACTTCCCCGGGTCCGTGCAACCGCAGGTGGAGTGGTGGAGCGATATCAGAAGGAAACAAGTTTCCAAGCGACTATGTTTTTTTAATTTCTAGATTTTGAAGTATCAACGTTCATTGAAGCACCACTTGTTTCCAAGTTTTGTGGCGGGACAGTTAGTATTACCAATGTCAAAGGCATTAGTGCCAAATCCAGCTGGAGAAATATCATTTTGTATTAGAAAGTTCTTATGAATATAAAGCAGAATTTTCTAAAATTGGGAACAGAGCAATATCAAAGTTTGAATTCTGGAGAATCGAGGAAAGATAAAATCCGATAAACTCAGAATTTTTGGTAAAAAATAAACTCAGATAAGCACCTTCCGAATTTCACGAAAATATAAACGCCGAAAACACGGAATCCTACTTATAGCCTACAAAAAGTTGAGATGGCCTTTTTTTATATGTATGCCCACAAAAGCATAAAAGCAAATCTGTAGCTATTGAGCTGCCGTACGCTATATGTCCCGCTCACAGAATCATGGCACAATAGCAACCTTCTTTCATTCCATCTCTTTTCGTTCATGGGCGAGAGGAGGGCATCTAGAACACAGCATTCAACATTACAATCTCATTCCACATTTAAAGCTAAAATGATCCAGTCAATACCAAATGCCAGAGGAAAACAAAAGCCATTAAACCTCATGCACTTCTGTGATCCCGTGAAACAAACCTCATTTGCAGTTACTCTAAATACTGTTTCTAGAAAAAAAAAAAAAAGATGCAGAACAAATATGCACTGCTAATTTCCACCCCTTACTCGAGCTTGTGCTGCAAGCAAACTCACCTTTAAAGTAAAACACGCTGGTGCACAACAAACACACACACAAATAAAGAAACCGGGAAAAAGTAAACTCAGGCAGTAGGTCAAATCAAATGTCTAGGCTCACCTGTAGACAGAACAGAGTGCTAGTGCGAAGGGAGTAAACCACATAGAGGCTCCACTAGAGCAACGCAAACTGGCAACGATTCTGTTTGCCCCCTTTGCTCCTCCCCATCGGAAATTGAGTTATTGGATTAGCGGCGGCCCCACCCAGGGAAGGTTCTTAATCCTTTTACTGCCTTCCGCATTTCTATGTTTCTGCTAAGCCCAATGTCGCACACAGACGTAAATAAGCTGTGGAATTGAGAGGCATTCCTATCTGCTACCACAAATAGTAATACTAATTGTTTTCAAAGTTCTTATTCCACAGAGCACAATACCCCTGGTTACTTTTTGGAAATGCTATTCTGCTCAGGAAAATGCTCTTTCTTTTATGTAAAACTTTCTTCACATGTCGGAACCTTGAAGAGAAAACCGCCGACAGGTCTCTCTGGTGATGCGACATTAAATCACATAAAGCTGGAATACTTTCTGGCTAATTAATGAAAAAGAACACATCTGAAAATATTAAAATTAATTAATTTTGCAGATTTCTAACAAAACATTTTCCTCAATTTTAAACATACACCTATGTATGTTTTTTAGTATGATCTTTTTGTTTTTAGTATGGTCTTTTGTATTTGTTACACTACTTGTATGCAGTATAGCTACAAAAACAAAAAAGGTATCCTTACAAAAAAAAAAAGACAATCTGATTGGCAGGGGGTGCAGTAAGCTCTAGCACATGCATAAGAGGGGCTAAGGTGCTGACAGCATATGCAGGCTCACAAAACAACTGCGTTCATTCCAAAGCCATAGCAAAGCACAACACTAGCAAAAAAATACAACCATAAAACACTTTAAAAAAAAGTTTTCTTCCCTGTTTTGTTGAAGGGATACTTTGTGTCATCAAAAATAACTATTAAAAAACACAGTATAATTTAATTGAACAGTAAGAAACAGTGGAAAGCAATTAAGCTAGAGAAGAGAGGTAACTCAGCTCAATTTAATATTGGTAGTGTCGATACAGTAAGACTCTTGTAACTAGCCCAAAGGTATGCAAATGTGATTGCTGTACCAATACATGTTAACATGTGCTCAATGCAAGCACCACAAATGTTTTGGGTGGTTCATCTACGAGTGCATCTTGTAATATAATTTGTGGTTTTCAGCGGGGCCATTATTATAGTGGATAGTACTCAAATGGAATTTAAAATAAATATGCAATACTAATTTGGTCCGCTGAATAATAACCCACTCCAAAATGTTTAGTAACAATATTCCTTTTTTTTTCTTTACCGAGTGATTGCACCATGAAAATAGTGTATTAGAGTCTCTATGTAGTAAACCCTTATATAGTCAAGTCTAGAAATATGTTAAGAATAAGTTGCAGCAGCAAGTAACAACAGTTATTCTGCATGCCAAAGGCATGCACCTTTTTAGAAAACAGTTGTCAATGCATTTAAAGAGGTAAAAGAAGGAACAAACATACGTGTTACTGAAGCATGCACTCAAAAAGTTATGGCCTTTCAATTTAATCAAATAAAAATGAGGAATTGCTGTTGCATTAAACAATGCACATTAAACAATGCTCGCACTTTAAGTACCGAGAACAAAGACAAATAAAATAATGGGACATAGAAGAGCATAGGAAATGTTCCTAGCCGAGTGTATACGCATTGCTGAGGACTCATTTGCTCCAACTGGCTTTGCTACGAGACGCCCTGCTCAGTGGGGTAGCCAGGAAGGAACTTATGGGGCTGAAGCTCCCTGCTAAAATTCTTGCCAACCTTAAAATATATCACCTAATCAAGCGGCAAAAAATAGGCAAGGACAAGAAGGTAGACAAAAAAGGGCCTTGTCCTTGCGGCTCTCCTGGCCCTTTATTACGTAACCATGAATCAAATGGCCCAAATTTGTTTTAATGCCCTATAATATACTAATATAAACATGCATTATGCCTCCTCCTCCCTCTCCCCCCCAAAAAAATATTCCTGGCTACTCCATTGATCTTATGAGTAAAATATTTGTTTATATTTATACTGCATTACATCGTATTGCAAGAAATAGTCAAATAGAGCACACAAATAGAGTGGCACTACCCCTCGTTACGAAGACACACTTTCAAACGACTACAGGAGGCTTCCCCAAGGCCTCTGTCGAGTTCCTCTGCCCTGCAGACAAAGAGCCCGAGGCCTACCTTTCTCCTCGACCTGTGTGTGGAGCAGGGGCTCGGACGAAGAGGCGTCTCGCTCGGCAGTGGTGGTGGTGGCGCTGCTGGACAGCGTGGCAGTGGGTTCCGTCTTCTCGTCCTCGGGCAGGCTGGACACTGACACCTGGCTCGTGTCCAGGTCAGAGGCCCATGCTTCGGACTCCCCCGCCCTGGGGGCCGCTCCCGGGCCTTGGCTGCCGGGCTCGTCCATCTCTGTGCACGTTCGCGTGCGTGGAAGAAATCGACAGACGTCTCCGTCACGCGCCAGTAAGTTCGTCCCGCTAGGCATCGACAGCTCAAGAAATGCGGTGCGTAGATAGTTGTAGTGTTATGCGAATATTCGAATTTTTGAATAATACGCTATTTGATCCTCGCCTCGATGTGAACTGCGATATTCATTATTTGTCAAAGTCTTGATTGCGGCACTTTAGCCCCGTTGAGTGCGCTTCTTACCGAGCAGCAGTGCACTGCGGAGAAGCAACATCTGCGGAGCTCGCTTTCCCAAGTGTTGTTTCTCCGCAGTGCACCGGTGCTCGGCAAGAAGCGCACTCAACGGGGCTAAAACGCCACAATCAACACTTCGATAAGTACAAATATTGCTGCTGCGTGCATAGGAGGAAAGCACACTTCTAAAGCAGGATGGTGCACGGGCACACCTGGTGTATTTAGAAGGAATGGGAACTTTGTAAATGTTAATACCTACATTGCAGTAAATCAAAATTAAGCTGGCTGTTATGCACGAACACGTGACTGAAATAAGATTACTTGCATATAGAAAGTATATTTATAAATTACTCTATTAGGTAGTGCTGAGCGTCTCTATAGGTTTAATTTAATGTCAAATGTGTCGTTTACCTGCCATCCCAATGTAGGCATTGGACTTTCTGAGCCCACATTCAAATAATACAGTTAGATTAAAATTAGCTTAGAAATGGACAAGTGGAAGCTTGGGAACAACCTTCACGAGTTCAGCTGGGTTTTCGTTCAAGCATGGTGCAGTAGCAAAAGGCTTAGAGAAACTATTCTATATTTGATTTGAAAATATTCCGCCAAACTTACTATTCACTTCGAACTCCTGCTCACAGTTCTTGTTCGTGATTCGTTCTTTAACGTTTTTATTGGCTAATTCTTTGTCAGTGACTATACCAGCAAAAACATTGAAAAAGCTGGAAACTTCCAACCCGGAACGTAGTTCAGTTACGATGCTTGGACTGTTTTCAGGTACAAAGATGGTAAGATGCTTACAAGTGCACATAGTAACTCTTAATCACAAAGAATAGGTTAGGTATGAACCACCTATAAAAAAAACTGAGATAACCAGGCTACAAGTGCTATGACTCCTGACCTGCCATGCAGTTACCCATGCCAGAAAAAACACCAATTAAGGATCTGGATCAGCACAATGCTCACAAAACAACTCGATGCAATCACTCGAACGTACCACTGCTCTGAGGTGCACAAGCCACTCAGGCTAAAAGCGTGGGAAATGTGATTATATTTGTAAACTAAGGATAATTTTATCAGGCAAAAAATATTCACACTGTAGACATTTAGTTACAGAAGCTCCTGTGTGTGCTGGAAGCACCAACTAAGCATTTCGAGAAGTGAATGCAATCAAACCAAGCACCTCAGAAATATAAATATGTTAGTTACTACACCTTAGACTAAGTGAAATGACAATTAGTAACAACAGTTATTTAAACAGTTGTAAATAGTTACCGTATTTGCACAAATATAATGCGAGTTCTTTCTCGAAATTACGTGCTCCAAAATTCACCTCGTGTTATATTCGAAATCGAGTTCAGTCACGAGGCGGGCGTGTCTAGAGAAAGCCATCCCTCCTGCTCAATGCAGGAGACCCGGTGAGGAAAAAAAGTGGGGGTGTGAGAGGAAATTTGCTATCGAGCCACGCTATTGATGCAATAGCTATTGGGCCACGTGAAGGGGGATATAGAAAAAATAAAAATAATTTGTATCACTTTTGTGTTTGTACAATGCACCCCGAAAAGCATGAAAAAGCACGCAGGCAGCGTGGTGGCAGGCAGCGTGGTGCGGCACCACGCTGCTGGAATGCTGAAGCACTGGCCAATTCAAGCAAAATCAAGCCAGGCCAAGTCAAGTCAACACAAGTTAAGCCAAGACCACCTACCGTGTTTAGGCAATCTTGCAACACCAGGTGTTTGTTTAAGCGGAGGGACCAGAACAGAGGTGTTTGTTTATGCGGAGGGACCAGACCAAGAATGAGTGTGATTGTGCATGGGGTCCAGCAGTCTTTTTTCTGCCTGCGCATTTCTTAGTTACCGCTCCAGAGCGGTCTGGTGTTTGTGTGTTGGTGATTCTGCTTCCTGCTTTGCTTTGCTTGTAGGGTGGGGAGGAACTCGCACGGAAAAAAAAGCAACTACCAGGCAAGCGGGGCCCTGCTGCTGCATATCTGCAAAGTCTCGCCTAGAGTGCCGAGAGAAGGCACCCTAGTCTCGCCAAGTGGATTGCAAATGGAAGGACCCGAGCAGTGAGAATGAGTGCAGTCACAACATAAACTAATATTTCTTCGATTTCCATTGCCTTTTCACTTCCTCTATGCGTCCGAGTGCGATAGAATTTACACAACCTCAACTCACGTTATAATAAATTTTTTTTGTTTTCCCTTTTGAGGGCATCAAAACCTGCCCTCGTTTCACATTTGTGGTTCCGTTATAGTCGTGAAAATACAGTACTTTACAGCTCTGGGCACTGATGTAGGACTTGGGATTATAGTATACTTGAAATGTTGAATGGCCTGCTAGTAGTAGCAGTGTACTAAAAGTAATATTAATATAGGGAGCATTGTTATGTCTATTTACACAATCCCTCAATGGGAAGTTTCGTTGGTGATGAGCACATTTCAAGGTACCAAAATAGAAATTACTGGCACTGCACTTCCTGTCTTTTTGAACCCTTTTACTTTGTAGAAAACATCCCGGAAATTAATTGCAAAGCTTCGTCCGCATAAATGTTCCATTCCACCAGAGTTTGCAATGTCTCTATTGCGAAGTCCAGCGATTTAGTGGAGTGTTAGGACTTGACTGTGTCACTAAAGGTACAGCAAACAGACTTGAATATCTAACAACTGATATTTGAAACCTAAGTATTGAAATGTTTCCTTAATAGCTGGAGCACAAAATTTTCACACCAGCAGACATTGTGCTAGCTCACCCTGGATGATGGTGGTCTTAGTCACTGTCGTTACGGTGTGCTTGACCGTGCCATCGTCGTGTACATCTTTCACCTGCGTAGAGGTCACTACGGTGTCCTCGGAAGGCTTGGTCCTGAATGCCATTGTCTTAGCCAATGGTTCGTCTGCAGGGGGTAGGCAAAGGAACCAGGGACAAGCACCATTAGTCATGCAACCGTGCAACCATATAGTTGAGAGAACCTATATTTACAAGCACACACTCAGGCCAGTCATCTAAAGTGCTTGACCAATGCAAGAGATGAATTCTAACGAACACAAAAGAACACAAACGAAACAAACATGTCAAACGAAGCAAGCGAGAAAACAGCCATACTCGGTTCACACACCAAAACATAAGTTTTCTTCTGACCGGCAGAATACCAAAACCAGCTCCCAACACAGTATCACGACATGCACGGCTGTCTCATACAAGCCACAAAACAGAAAAACTTGGACAAAAACAAAAAGGGACACTCAACAACCATCCAATCTGGACGCACCACCAGCATATAACAACAGTGTTACAACACAGAGATTCAAACGCTCAGGCAAGAAGCTTCTGCCTTGTTCCACATGCCAACCAAGGAGGTTCCATGGGGAGACATGCAAGCCACTGCAACTGCAAAAAGCAGTCCAAACTGGTATGGCATGACAGATACCTTTCTTGTGCAAACCAGTTGTTGGAGAAGGGGGCGGGGTTTTTGTGGCTTTTGTAACCTTGTGTGCTCCTGCTGGTGAGGCAAGGAATACACCCAGTCACATAACGGTCCTAAGTAATTGCATCAAACTTTACGCTGCAAATACTAACTTTTAAAGGAGTGCAGAGATGGCATATTTTAAGGACAAAATAAGTGTAGCCTCCTGGTGACACTCAAATTTCAGAGTCTGGATGTTATCAAGGTAAAAAAAACACCAAAGCTATCTGACTAATGGGCTCAAGTTATGTTATCGGAAACCAAGAGTAGAAAAAGTGCAACTTCAGTTTGCACTCATAAAAAGATGCCCAGATACTTGAAGAGTTGTACTGGTAACTTTTTCTGCTGTTCTTAGGGAAATAGTTGCTTCTAAACGGAAACTCCGGCATCAAACAGCAGTGTATAGCATTCATTCTTTGACTCGGAAGGCCCCATCGTCACACAAGTATCCCCAGTTTGTTTAGATCACAATGACATTTTCCGTGTAGTTCATTTCCAAAGAAATAAAGTGCAGCATTTTCACCACTACAGCTGCCATCTTCTGACGAAGCATCAGGGCTGACAAAGCACTGATACATTACTCTGACAGCATGATGCGTGTATATTAGGTCAGAAAAACAGGACAAACTTCAATGTTTTTGGAGGTGCCACCAAGATTCTAAATGCTCTTAGAGCTAAATAAATTGACATAAAATAAAATCTTTGAAGTATAAAAAGAAAGTGACCCAAACCCAACAGAACACAGCCCAAGCACAGCTGATGACAAATTACATATACCAATGTTTCATCAGATGTCATAAAAAATAATTGCCCTGTGAAAACTACGCATCGCAGAGAAAACCAAGTACCTAGCGCAGCATCCGAGAGACCAATTTAGTAAGGTACATACCATTTTAAATAATTAAGTCCTTAATTTAGTTTGCTCAATTAACTTTTTATTAGCAAAAATAAACATATGATTCCAATTGGAAGCTTGCTGAGCTTATCTGAAAACCATATCAGTAAAAAGGCCCAGAGTGTGTGGGGAACGTGGTGCTACATAAAAGGTACCGCATGTGCTACAAGAGCAAGGCTGGCAAAACGAAAATCTGGATAAGAGACAGAAAAACTGTACATATGCATCAGAATTGGAGGACCCCAAAAACCAAAGAAATATCTTTCTAGAATAAACTAATTTAGTGGTTTTTGATGATGTCCAGCAACTTTTTAGTTGGAACTAGTATATACCGTAAAATACTGCGGAAGTACTCACTTTGTTAAAGCGCCCACTCTTAATATTTCCCAAAACTTGGGTATTCTGTGAATTATACGTTAACACCATATTTGACCGGAGAAGTGTCCATGTCTACATTTACCCAGTTTTCAGTGAAAGTGGGGTGGGTGCCTCCCCAGTATTTTACTGTATGTTTGTTTTTAATAATTAAAAAGTTAATCATGCAATACTAAATCACAGTTAATCTTTGTAAATGCTATCTGCCTCAATACATAAGCCCATTGACAGTGACTTAATATGATACCTATCTTATTTCTGCTGATGTGCAGTGTTCACAGGAAAATTTGGCTCAGCCTTCGGTGAAACACTTTGTGTGTATGCTCAAAACGCCTATAAAAGGACCCAGTCATACTGCCTCCAATGGGCTGCAGGTAAATATTAAGACACCTTTCTCTCTCTTACAACAACATTACCAATGTTAGGACATTCAAGAAATCAATCTAAAAATTTTCGCCACTAACACTGATACTATAACCATGTTTCATACAATATCAGGTAAAAGTATCATTTGATAGATTCCAGGAGTCCCATCTCTAAATCAAGAGGATTGTCAGCAGCTGCTATCAGCAACCTCGCCTCTGCATATCTTCCAATGCCAAGAAGAACCGTTGATTCACACAGTACATTGCTGCATAATACCAAATTTTAAATCCTAACAATCTATGAGCTGACGAAATTTCAATTTCTAGTAACAAATACACTACAACAGCCTATAGGGCAGGAGCCAAACAGACTGCTGTAGTTCTACTTCACAAGCAATGCTGCAAACAAGTGCATAAACAGCAAGTAAAAAACACAAATTTCAGCATAACTTTCACAGAACATTTCATTTAAGAAGCAACAAAACAAGGCGTATTAAACATAGTGGTATGATCTATATATGCCCAATAATTGCCAAAAGCACTGCTTTCAAACTTTTTTTTTTTTTTCACCATGCAAGATTGGGATTAAGAAGTTTTCAAGAGCAGCATAAAAACCTGAATGTATACCGAAAATTCACAATGGTACAGCCCAAAGCGAACATAGAGCAGCAGAAGGCATTTCAGTCACTGGCAATTTTACATTGACAATTCATCCAAAACTTTTGAAATTGACATTGGAGCATAAAAAGCAGATGTGGTAAAGCAAAGGGCAAATTGCATCATAAAAGCCACGACCAAAGAGCAGTTTGGTAAAAAAAAGAAATATGCATGACTTAAACAAGAGGGGTCAAGACAAAAATTTGTGAAAGATGACTGCCACACAGGGGCGGATTTAGAGGGGGGGTCCGGATATCCTGACCCCCCACTTGATTTCTACATGTGTAAAGTTTAGGGCGTAAAACGAAGGAGAGGGGAGGGGGTTCCTAAACATATGGTGCGCTGACTAACACCTGACCCCCCCCCCCCCCCCTCAGAAAATTCCTGCATCCGCCCCTGCTGCCACATCTGTTGTTACAACATAACATGTATCCAATCGTTTTTTTTTTCCTTTCCATAATTTTTTTTTAGATGATTTTTATGCAAAGAATTACCTTCATACTCAGGCACCATATTTATAATACATGAATTCTGATGTGCTTTTCACTTCCACATGAACATGTTTTTTAATGCATAGCTAAAATATGTTAAATCGCACAACAAAAAAGTGTTACCAATTTCCAGGTACTTACGGTAATTGTCAATGAGTGCTTTACAGAACTACCAGTAATAGTAACTTAATGTAGTAGAAATCCTACTATTTTTATAAGTTTTCCACAGTTTTCCACAAATTTTCCACAGTTGATAAAACATTTTTTTTAATGTTGCAGTTGGTTTAAAAATAAAACAAAGCTATAATCTCTTTCTTAACATTTCAAGCGATAGACACCGACTCTAAAACATATTTCATCTAGGTAGTTTCATGGTAGTGATCATTAGCAGGGGTTTCATAAATTTGTTTGTACTATATTCACTGAAGCCTCTCTACAGTGCAAAGATAAGCTGCAGAACATTAGCACTGACACATCTACATAAGGCAATGTAGCTATAAATGCTTGTGTGCAAGCAAACATTTCTTCTTCTTTTTTTTTTTTTTATAAAACTGGTTTTTTTACAACAGGGGTCTAAAATCATAATATCAAATTTTCTCGCTGTGCCATAGCAGCTGGAAACACCCAAAACACAACAAAATCACCAATCTGCATAGGAACAATGTGGAGACTGACAATAGTGAACAACTAAGACCATTGGTCAGCAGAACAAAACACCAGCAGGCAAACAATGCAAAAAGTATGCAATCATTTTCTTTAACGAGCACATCAAGAAAATTATGACCATTATGATGAACACTGTTAGACAGCACAGGGCAATACAATCTGCCAACAAAAAACCCATGCAGTTTCCAGGCTTCATGATAAGAACCTGCACAACCCTAAGAGAGTGTTAGTGCCAAACCCATTCCGGTAGTGGAGAAAGACACCAAGCCTTATAAGATGAATTCAGGGCAATAAAAAACAGCTGTCACACCTGTGAGTAAGCAAATAAAATGCTATCCCTGCCTCTCAATTTTTCTTCTGGTATGAGCTTTATCATCCCATATATGAAGCCATAGAGGTAATTACTAAATCTTGGTTTAGCAACACAAGGCATGAATACAGTGAATGACCCACAGGACAGAATGGGAATCTATAAATTATACATTACAATTCTTGATTGCACTAGTCGGTTCAGATTAATAATTAATAAATAGCAGGAACAAGGACAGAATAAAAGTGACAGTTATTGTGACATCTGTGTCTTTTTCTTCTCCTTGTTCTTGCTACTTAGTTATCACTATCAATTAAACCAGAACAAGAACCTCCTGGTATACTCAGGGTGACAGTCAATGTTGAATTAAGAGACTTGAAAAAGCTAAGCTTTATTACAAAATTCACTTCGTTATGCAGAACATGTGTGATAAGTACCATAGCTCAACTGCATAATCTTATATTCTGGGGGAAATTATCTTGGCCTATATATCAATTCCTGGAACATAATGACTGGTCAAATGTTTTGAGTGATCATGTTGTTGAATTTGTGACCAAAAAAGTTACTACCTCTATTGACAAGAATGCCATAAAAGCATTTGTTCCAAAACGGCGAACACGCTCTGCTTGTTATCCCAGCTGATTTTCAACGGATATAAGTGCCTTACAAAAAACATTGCATTATCACCGAATGTACAAGAAAACAGGTCTGGACCTATGGCATTAGAAGTTCAGTATATATCGTGGTCTCGACAAAAACCTGCACGATCAAGATAACAGTATCTACCTAAGTAGCGTCGAACACAGTTGAACTAAAAATCTTAAACAATTCTGGCACTTTGCTAAGCAGCACTTGCGTGAAAAAGAACGAAATATATGTCTTCGTGATGACTCCAGTAATCACTTTTTGCCAGCCAAAACCGCAAAATGTTTTGCCGACTTCTTTAGTTCTTGTTGTTCCCCTGTGAATCAGTGTTACTTGTGGTCCCGTCGGTGTTAATTTTCCAATGTTTTTCGATGTTTACTGTAGACGACGAGGATATTTTAGAAGCCATAAATGAACTAAAACCTAAATTATCATTGAGTATGGATGGTATGTCTACTTTTATTATAAAAGGTTGCTGTTATTTATTCGCCCTTGTTCTTAGGCACATTTTTAACTTGTCTCTTGCGCAGGGACCATTTTCTGAGCTTCAAAAATTCTCTGTCGTGGTTCCTATTTTTAAAGCCAGTGATTCTACCTTAGTCAATAATTACCGTCCTGTTTCACAGTAGTGTGGATTCGCAGTAGTGTTAAAAAAGGTTGTACATAACCACATTTGTTTTCGCTCAAACTCAAAGATATCTCAAGTTCAACACGGTTTTTTAAAGGGTAGGTTCATGGAATCAAATCTACCAAAAGTCCCGTAAGGGCACCCTCCCCGAGAGATTGCTCATCCCGTTTTTCTGGCTAAATATCCGGAACATAAAAAATCCAAAACATCACCCACTCCCTCAATTCCCGTCGGACATCACGCAATGTCCGACGGGAATCGCATCAACTGTGTGATCCGCGGTACCGGTACGTGTGACAAGCTGGTTCGCAGTGGGTTCCTGCATTTTTGTCTGCAATCTGCGCGCGATATGGGTTCCCGTGGCACGCAAGTTTAGTCGGTTTCCGCGTGTTTATTGCACCATGAAACATGAATCTGCTGCATCCTCAGTCTGCATTATCCTTTCCTGTGACACTGGAGTTTGTAGCGAATTCCCGCGCGTTTATCGCGTTGTGAAATGCTAATTTGCCGTGTCCGCGATTTGCAATACCAGTTTCCGTTTCACGGTTTGTAGCAGGTGCCCCTAGTGTCTATCATTAATTTGTGATAAAGTTTTGCTGTCTCATCCCCAAAGATAGCCCACCTCATGTTTCCCACCATTTATCTCTTCATTTTGGGTGGGTGGCCTTAAGAAATTTTACCGTGCACTCATTTTTGGGTTACACTGCTCCAGTTGTTTCCAGTAGAGGAAAAGTTAACACTATTTATTTTGCCATGTCAAAAGCGTTTGACCATGTTAGTAATGACTTGTTACACAAGCTTGCCTTGAATGGTTTCAGCCCACATATGTGTGACTGGTTTACTAGCTATCTGAATGGTCGTCGCAATAGACCCTTTCCGAAATTCAGTCTGGCCACTTTGATCACTATCATCATCTGTGGAACGGCATCTGCGCCATACCAATGGCGGCCTTCTAGTGACCGATAAAGGAAGACGAAGATTCTCCTAAGCGGATGATGCGAGGCCTGTATATTCGGGGGGTCAGCACGACGCGACGTAGGAATGGAACACAAGAGCTACGTAAGCGTTTATTTCTAATAACTCAGATTCAGTCAATCTGTCGGCGGCACACAATTGGCTTTAAAGCCCTTTGGTGTATAGAATTTTCTCGAGGCATCTGAGTGGGTTGGAGCTTTGTTCTGATTGCAGGTTCTTGGTCACCATCGAACTGAAAGTGATCGAGAAAGAACTCACACTGAACAATTCCTCGCGTGCCAATGACTTGCGAAAAGACGGTGTAGATACAAGTTCATCTCCGCCATTGATATGGGAAAACCTAGACTGCTTTACGGACCACCAGATGGCACTGAATTTCGGAAAGGGTCTATTCTATTCACATTTTTGATAGTTACTCTGACAAATTTACTGAGATCCGGAATGCCTCAGGGTTTAATCCTGGGACCACGTTTGTTTCTAAGCGATATTGTTCATTGTGTAACCGATGCAAAGATTCTTCTATTTGCAGATGATGTTAAACTTTTTTAGGTGCATAAGTCGGTATCCGATTGTTATCGACTTCAAGCCGACATAGACCATGTTTTGAAATGGAGCTCAACAAGTTGCTTATACTTAACCCCCAGAAAACTACTAAATGTAGTGTGTTTTCTAGAAAGAGCACAGTCATCTTCTTTTCTCATATATGGGAGGCGTCTTGATTCCCACGGTATCTTTAACCAAGGATCTTGGTATCTGTATTGACAGCTTACTTTCTTCTAGCAACCATGTTTCTGTCTCTGTGAATGCAGCATTAAGAACATTGGGCATAATTTCACGATTGTGTCACCAATTTTCAAAACCTTTCTGCCTATTGCACTTGTATAAATCTTTAGTTTGATCACGGCTGGAATTTAGCTCTGTCATTTGAAATTCCTTGACCATATCACAAATCTTTGCACTAGAAAATGTACAAAAACGAATGACTAGAATTATTGTATGACAGTTTCATTAGAAGGAGATGTTTCTACCATTATAAAACTTTACTACACTGATTTTTGTTGTCCGAGTTTGCTGGTAAGGAGGCAATTCAGACTTTCTATTTCTGCACAAAGTTGTTCATGGCAACATGAAATCAATTGATTTATTATGATCGATAGATATTCGTGCCCTGTCTTGGGTCAGCCGGAGCTTTTAAACCTTCGATCAAGATAAATACAATAGTTTTTCCCTGTTTTCATGATTTTAATTTAGATATGCATATAAATAGATGTCTCCTTTCTGAGTAAGCCAATGCGTGTTTTGTATCTGTTTTAGTTTTGTTCCTCTAGCATTTGTGGCTTGTTTTAATACTGGTTTCATGTTTGACGTCAGTGTAGTGTGCACCACTCAGAAGAATGATGTGGTTGTTTGTGGGCACAAGTCAAATAAATAATTATTATTATTACTAGTATAATTATTATTAAGTCTTTTGGCAACACATATGCTGCAACTTCAAGCTTACCAGAAGGCTTTGTTTAAGTTCTGCCAGCTTAAACTACCGTCACATTTTGTTTATTATGCTTTGAATGAAATTCTTCCCCAAAAAATAGCCCAACCCACTTCCTTCCGAATTAGTGTTGCTGGTGAACTGCCGAAACATAGCTCACCTTTAGAAATCACCTGATTCAATAGGCAATCTGAGTTTGGCCAGTGGCAATGATGGTTTTTCTATGAGAACTTAAAGAATAAATGAACAAAGTTTTTCCTTCATCTTCTGAATAATACGATGCTTGTGGCGCAGTCAAGGGCAGCAAATTTACATAGCGCGACACCGCTGGTCTGAGCAGAAAATTGAGTTTTTTTCTATTCTCTTAGAATCGAAATGTTGTCATCAAAACTGCTCATGCGGTGGAAGGTGCATGTACGAGTGTGAGAGAATTGAAGTTAAGCAACATATTATACACACTCTTTTTGGCAGCTCGATGAATGTTAGTTCTGCACCCTTATCCTTTCTCTTCCCAGTTTGTCCTGCGTGGGCTACATCACGGGATGTTGCAGTAGTGGTCATTTTACGTGTTCACTTCCTTTTTTTATTCAAAGCCAAACCCTACATATATAAAAACCAACACAAAGAGGATATATGCAGAAGAAAAGCGAAAGAGAAGATGAACACAATGCTGCAGCATGTCTGTAAGCATTTCATAGAATGTCTGATCCGCTCCCACCAACGCTCATTCGTTGCAAATAGCTGCTGTCGAACAACAGCAATGTGCACAGTGTTCTCCTGGTGTTAGTGTATGCAGGGATGCAGATGGGGTGATGGACGGAGAGAGCAGAGTCCTAGCCTAGAGAAGGAGCGGGGCTTGCTGGGGACAAGACACGAGAGGCGGTGGCAAGCTGCAACCAGTGGTCTGGCCTACCTGCAAGCACCGAGGGCACATCGTCCCTGGGCGGATCAGAGATCCTCCTGGGCAACTCCAACCTCTCAATCGGAGGTTCTGCCACTTGGCCCTTCAGGTCCTCTGTTGAAGCACGGAGTCAACTGTCAGCCAAGCACTCCTCCGCCGACGTCCGCTCGTCTTCGTGACACGGTATCTTCGCATCTCTCTCAACATTAGTACTTGCTAGACCCTTCCGAGCCACTCCCCAAGGAGTAGCTTGAAACTGCTAACACCTCCAAGTTGCTGCTGTATTCGAGGAAAGCACTTCACCAGAAATCACCATAAGGGGCACGTCTGTACAGTGTGTCCCTTGCATACTTGGGCACCTGGGGTACTCATAATATGAACTTAAAAAAAAAAATATTCCAAAGCAAAAAAACAAGGTTGATACTATTTTCTTAGTGATGCTTTAACAAGTTTGCCTTTGTTGCGGTGCAGAAGCTTGTCAGTAGTCATGTGGTAATGTTATGAACATATTTTGAAAGTACTCTTGAACAAAAAAATTGCATTTCTCGAGCCAATTAAACAACCCGGCATTGTCCTACTAAGAAAGCTTGCCAGTTGGACACAGCTTAATGACACTAGCCAAAAGTCGGTTGCAATGGCTATCACAAAAGCTTCGAAGTGCTTTCTAATAAACATGGCTCTAATAACATGAGAACAAACAATCCTGTGCTGTAAACAGCAGGGAGATATCAGTTTACTTGTATGTAGGGCAGGAAAAGTAATATTAATCAAATTTTAATATCTTGATATCCCAAATGGGGTTGTACTTCATTTTGCTTTATTTTGGAAACAGTGGCGTAACTAGGTATGACGGCGCCCATGGCAAATGAAATTTCGCGCCCCTCATGATGATAGTTATAATGACATCATTATCATCATCATTATATTATTATTATGGGTGGACTCGGCTCGGCGCCCCTCCCAAGTGGCGCCCGGGGCACTTGTGCCCCCTCCCCCCCCCTAGTTACGCCACTGTTTGGAACACATCAGAAAAAAATTTGCTACATATCTGAATATTACGGATAAGCTCATACTGTAGAAGCATTGTCATCATGACACAATACTACTCCATTAGGGGTAGTGATAAAACAAGCCTAGTACAATATTACATTAGGAAGTTTACTGTTCATGCGTGAGTTATAATTGGATAAGCTTTAAAGCTACTACTACTACTGTCTTTTTTATCCAGTCGTGAACTAGGCAAACTTACTATATTCTGGTACAACAATAGAAAGGAAATAAAGTGACAATTTTTGAAGCAGACAGTCATTCAAAGTAGAAACTAGTATATTGTGCAAACGCACATGAGTGTGTATGTGGCAGCAGGAAAATTACATTCCGAACTAAAGGAAGATAAACTCAATTAAAAGGTTATGGCTGGTTGCACAATCAGGAACTCTACAAAACTCTCCTTAGTGCTGCTAATGAACCCTTTTCATGCCAACGCCTGTCCGCCACTGCTTGCTAACATACCTACTCTGAGCATGTATTGGACACGAGGGCTACGTCAGCATTTGGTATGAACTCGGCTTACCTCGTACTGAAAACGAGGTACGTATTTCGTGTCCAAGCAATGGCAACCGTCAATGTTGCTTGATGGACTTTTGAAAAGAGTCTATTGATTTCAGACAAATACAAAATTGTTTCACTGTTGTGCCCATGCACATTTCTACAAGGCACAGCAGACATCGTAATACCACAACAAAACCTTGCCTCTCGGAAAACAACAGCCAGAAGGGTTAGTCGTGTGCCAGCTAACCAACAATAACACGTCTTGGAAAGGAATGTTTGCCCAATGTACAACATTCCCCCATGGCACTCGACCCAAGTCACGCCTACTACACACACTGCCAGACAACAAAACTAAAACCAAAGACATAGCCAATACCTTCGGATGGGGTCACGACAGCCTGACCTCTCGTCGGCGACGGGGCATCGAGGTCGTCCTGGCTGAGCGCTCGGCCGAGCGTAAGCAAGATGCGTTCCTTGGTCTCAGGGTCAGCGGGCGATGTGGCCTCGGCAGAGGTAAAACTCCGGTACTCGGGAATGATGGCCGCTTCCGGCGTGCGGCTTGCCGGAGGATACATCGTCACTCCAGCCCCTTCTTGCTCCGGGAAGAGTTGGGCCAACAACTCCGCTTCTTCCGCCGTGACCTTGCCAGCAGCTCCACGAACTTTAGCAGGGGTCAGTACATCCTTCAGGGGACTGTCCTTGGGCTGAGATGGCTTAGTCTCGCCGAACATCTTGTCCAGAAGATCGGCCGAAAGGTCATCCTTACCCTTGGGGGCCGCGGCAGAGGTTACAACCGAAGTAGTGGTTTGTACTATTGCGTCAGGTCCAGAAACTTCCTTCTTGATGACTGTTGTCCTGGTGACTCCTGGGAGCGTTTCGTCGATGCCCTCTGGAAAGTCTGAGAAGGCTTCGCTGACCGTTCTTTCGGAGATTAAAGAGCCTGGAGGAAATTGGGATGACAGCGTGTCCCCAGCTTCCACACCAGGAGTTGTACTAGTGACGTGCTTCGTGACAGACACGACTTCCATGACTCCACCCGGAATTTCTTTTACCTCTCGTTTGACAACAGCAGATGGGTCTTCCTTGAATTTTGCGAGGTCACCCATCTTTGGAAACAAGCTGCTATCTGAAGGTTGGCTCTCATCCAGCTCGACGGGTTCAACTTCCTCCGTGACACCTTTTGGAGTGGACGTGATAATTCTCACGGACGACGGTTGGCTTGCCGTCGACAATCTGAGTTTCGATCCTCTGCGTAATGCTTGTGTCACAAACGGATTCGCCCAGCCCCGGAAGATCACTGGCTTGGGGAAGTTTTCCTACCTCGTGCGTGGTGACTTGGACGACTTCCACGTGGCCTCCTGGAAGTTCCTTGACTTCGCGTTTGACGATGGTGGATGGTGCTGCCCCGGAAATTTGCGATTCGGCCTCCCAAGGAATTTGGGTTTCTGGGAACTTTCCGTGCATTGGGGAATGTTTGTCTTCCAGAGTCTTGCCCACCTGGTGCTTGGTCACCTCGACAACCTCGACAAGTCCTCCGGGCACTTGCTTCACTTCTCTCCTCACCAGAGTGGACGGCTCTCCTTCGGTAGCTCCTGGCGCCTTGGGTAAGTCTGCGATTTTGTCTCCCAGCACAGAGGGGCTTTCGCCTTCAGGAAGTTTACCCACCTCGTGCTTCGTTACACGAACGACTTCCACAAGACCCCCTGGTGTTTCTTTCACTTCCCGATGCACCACCGTGGATGGGTCCCCCTCCAAGGCACCCACGGAAAAGGTCCCGTCGATCTCCGGCATCCTGCCGATGTCGTGCTTGGTAACTTCGACGACTTCCATCAGACCTCCGGGTGTCTCCCTGATTTCCCTTTTGTTGTCACAGACGGCTTCTCTGCGCTGGCATCTGCTTCTGGTGGTGACTTTTTTTCGGGACTCTTGCCCTTCACTTTCTTTGGTGATTCCTCTGGTCCCTTTGCCACCTCGTGCTTGGTCACTTGGACAATCTCCACAACCCCACCAGGCGTTTCCTTCAGTTCCTTGGCTGGCGAGCCCTTAGCTGTACCAGGCTCAGCTGCTGAAACGGTGGGAGCTCCCTTGTCTCCTTTTCCCTTCTTGCCGAGCTTGGGGAAAAGATCTGTCACCTTGCCAACCTGATGTTTGATGACCTCGACAGTCTCCACAATCCCGCCGGGTGTTTTCTTCACATCCCTTTTCGGAACGGGAGGTGGGGCACCCCGAGAGATTTCCTCGGGTTTGGAGTTTGACAGCCCATTTTCTCCTGGTGTCTTCATCGCTGAAGATGCTGGAGGTTCCTTGGCTGCCTCAGAAGACGGAACATGGGGAACCTTTTCCACAGACTTCTCCTTGGGTTCTGGCGTCTTGCCTTTCTTTGACCCGGCAACGGATGCTGCCTGAACGACCTCCTGAACCACAACGTCCTTCTCTGGAGAGCCCGAACGTGGCGAACCGTGACCAGACTTCTTAGTATCTGACTTATCTGAGGGGGGCTTGCGGGCAGTGGGGGGCTCTTTTCTTTCTTGCTCTTCTTCTTGCTATCCGGCGGTGTGGCAACGGGGCTTGCCTCCCTGACTATGCCTTCCTTCGTCTTCTCCGAGCGCTCTCGCTTCGGCGTGGTAGGTTCTTCGTCGAAGTTTTCGGCAATGGCCATTGTGGGGGCGGCCTTCTCCTTTGAGCTTCCTCGAACCAGGCGCCCCAGAACGGCTGAGATTGGAGATCCCTTCCTGGAGCCCTTGCCTTGCCCTGTTGTTTCCACAGACATTGTAAGTCACGAGAAGGGCAGCTTCTTTTGAAGCTCCTAACCTATGTTGTTAAGCTCCAAGCAATGCACGTGGGCCTATGAAATGTGGCTGATGAGTTTTGCCGATATCCAGCTCGTTATTGGGACTAACAACCTAGTAGGTCACAGAAGGGACCAGCAAACTCTCCTTCTTAAACAACCTTTACATTTTGTGCTGTGCATGCTTGAAAGGTTTCTGCTACTTTCTATTGAGTCATCCAAGAGGTAGTGGTGAGGTGAAGAAAACAAGCTGTAAAGCACAGCTTGCGCAATGGCGGCGGCACATGCATTTAGTACCCACGCAGCCAGCAGCACACCGAGTGAAGCATGGTAGACACCGGAGGAAGCAGGTTCTCAGTGCAGCACTGGCAAATTCTCAGCTCACAACTGAGACAGAAGAATTGCCATGGTAATTCCACGATGCAATGTCATTTCGACGTTGTCTCTATTAGGGATTGCTGGTTACTGGAAATCCTAGTGCAAAAACATTAGTTACCAAATCGCCAGTTGGCGAATTACAAAGCACTAATGAACCAGCATATCATAAAATATGAAACAATAAGTGTCCACTCAAAATAAAAAAAAACCATTATTACAAAAAACAAAAAGGACAAAGGTGATATTTGAGGCATTTTTAGTTGATGTAAACAAAAGTGTGCAAGCGATTGGGCACATGGCCACAAACCCAGTATTTTGCTTCTGCACAGGGGCACTTTAGAACTTTGCTTAGTCTTCTCCTGGGATCTTTCACCATTCACACAAAAAATGCTCCCCTTTTTTTTAAATTATTAGTCCAAATTTAGAGGAAAAAAGAAAAACACATTTCAATGTGGTTCACACTGTCAGCAGCATTCCAGCAATTACCAGACTGTTAAAAATAAGCATTGATAGGGTTAGCTAGGTTAGAAGTAGAAAAGCACCTAGAACAGATATTATTTTCAGGAGTACCATGACAAAGAAGCAGCAGCAACATGAACAGAAAACTGACACCACCAACTGCTACATGGCACAGGCACACTCACATCACAAGCAAACAAATGTGAACAAAAAGCCAGCAATCATGGTAAGGGTGGCTATGAACCTCTTTTTTAGACTACATGGAGTTTCTCACAACACAGAGGCGAGAACAGTATTGGAAAGGAGACGTTCATGAATCCAGTTTTATAAGCACAGGAGTGAAAAAGGTAAACGTTTTTAAATTACATGTTCCGAATTGTTTTAACTTGCTCACTGTCAAAGACGAGCACAGTTTGTCCTCTCTGAAAGCTGTATAATCTCATATTCTAATTTTGCTATTTTGTCGTACAAGCATACCCACAGCGAGACCAACTTCTAAAGCTATCAGCTTAAAGGGGTACTGACACCCCATTAAGGGGCACTGACACCCCAAGGGTCATATTTTCTTCATTGTCTAAAACAATGCAAGTTGTAGTCATGGACACGCAAAAAAAATACCGCATCACGAAAAAAATTTTCTTACGTGTATGCGCAATCTTTAATTTTTGCCGCTTTTCTCTCCCGCTTCTTGCCTCCTCGCTTCTTTCGATTTGCGACGTCAAAAATCATGAAATTTAGAAGCTTTGTAGGCGACATTTCTATAACATTTAATAACGGCAATCGTAAAACATGTTTTTTAATGCAATTGCAAACGCACTACGGCCCTTCCTTTTGAAATCCCGAAAATCGAAGTCCGGTGTGATGTCGCCTCCTGGATTTGTATCCTCCCTTGGAAAACATGCTGCCTAGGCAGGCGGCACAGCTCGCACGGAATAAAACAGGTTTTTCCCGGTCCGCCGGCGCCCTTATCTCTCCGCTCCTCACCTCTTCGCTTCCGGTCGCGGTGGCAACAGCAGTTTGGAGCACGGAGTCGTGAAAGAAAGTCGACTCGTAGGGCTCCGCAATATTTGACGTCAACGCACTGGCGCGGGATCGCGCAAGAACTTCAAATTCGGCATTTGAAAATTGTTTGTTTACTTCAGAAATACTGAATTCCCAAGTTTCAAATTTTGAGGGTAATGTCCCGGCATCGTTTTCAATCGTCTCGGATAATAAAAAAAAAAGATTTTGATGTGTCAGTGCTTCTTTAAGCACCTAGCTTTCAAGAGCTCTTAAATGATAGACAAACTGTGCTTCATATGGCATTAAAAGGGGTAAAATAAGCAATAAGTTTAATCCCATAAAACTACTAAACGTTTTTACTTTTAAGATTTTTTTCCTTGCATACAGGGTTGTCATAGCCAGACTTAAAAAGCTAAAGCAGCAAATCTGCTAAAGAAAAATGTGAAACAAGAACATATCTATGCCCATTTTTAAGAGAGCTTCATCACAAATCACACAAAGGCATCAATGCATGGCTAGTCAGCAAATATTGTGTTAGGCAGTATGTCAGTGGTTGGCAGGAATGCAGAAAGCATACAGTCAACTCATAAAATCCCCTACAAGACACTTTTGTGCAACCAAAAAAGATTGCACCATTAATATTCAAGTGATCATGATACACAACAATGGCTTTGGAGAAGCAGCAAAAGCAAGATGTCAGTGGTGAGAAAACATGTACTCAGACCCTTTGAAAGACAAGCTACTAAACTTCCTTTCCAGGACACAAAGAGAAAACAAGTCAATGGGCAGTATAATGCTATAAGAATACTATGAGTGTGTGGTATGATCAAAACATTTTACTTTCAAGTTCAACATCACTCTTTTTCCAAATCTGCAGGAGAGACTTTTGAAGAGATGCCAGAAATACTTTTCATATCCTTTTGGAAACTACTAGATATGAAAGTGTATTCCACAACATCCAGAAAATCAGCTTGAAAATATGCAACCTTGTAAACACACAACCCCAACTCAGTGGTTCCCAAATGGGAGTCCACAAAGACATTCTAGGGGTTTGTGAAGCCCTGCCTCCTCAGTCAAGCTTGACAAATAAAAGTTACTATTTTCAGATTGAGAATGGACGTTCCAATTTTTGGATGAGTTTTCTCATGGGTATGTCAATGAGAGAAGTCTACTTCACAATAGCCCTTAGTTATATACATTTATTAAATCATTAACATAATTAACCTATACCTTTCCCTTTCCCTCACCACAAAGGAGTACCTCCATCATCTCTGCCGATCCACAAGGGGTTACTGAAACATCAGTGGTTGAGAATTACCACTTTTCTAAATAATACACTTTTCTACACCGTCCCTCCAAGTCTCACTAAAAAAAAAAAAAAAAATGTGCATATATATTGTATTTATTTGAATATACTGTAAACGACCAAATTTTCGCAGGGACCTAATTTTCGCGAATTTCGCGAATTGCCTACAATTCGGGAAAAATACGTCCGCGAACAATGCGGCCAATATGTGAACGCTACGGAAGCTACACTCGATTCGCAAAAATTAAAACCCGCGAATAATTTCAAGTTTTCAGCTTAGGCTCGATCCGCGAAAATTAAGGCATTTACAGTAAGTCGACCTTTTTTTTTTTGGAAAATGTTGTCAAAATCAGGTGGCCGGCACACTCTAGATACGCCAGCCCACTCTTGAGGCGATTCTAAATTTGTTGACACTTTCACAGCCCTGCGCACGACTCTCCGCAGCCCAGCACGTGCGTTTGTGTCACTTAGGAAGGCGAGCAAAGCACGCGCCATATGCACAAACACTCAAAATGGTACCGACCAGACTTTCTGGCGTCTCAGCTAGTCTCAACCAACGGTACTTAAACGGTTGTTTATATCTTTACCATAGGACGCGCACAGCGCTGTCACAGCTACGGTGCGCGCGCGTTCCATGCACGAGGGCTCATTCCGCTCTCGTGAGGCTGAGCACGGTCGCTACATCACCCTCTCCCGAGCGCGGGAGAGGGTGAGCTAGCGGCCGTGCTCAGCCTCACGAGAGCGGAATGAGCCCTCGTGCATGGAACGCGCGCGCACCGGTAGCTGTGACAGCGCTGCAAAGCGCGTCCTATGGTAAAGATATAAACAACCGTTTAGAGTGCGTTGAATGACTGCCTTCATAGCTCTGTGGTTAGCGCGTCTGCCTGCTGATCAAAGGGTCAACGGTTCGAATCCCAGCCGGCGCCGGTCTTTTTTATTTATTTATCAACCCGCGGCGTAAGAGGTTAGATAGCCAGATAGATAGATAGATAGATAGATACATAGACGAAAAGTGTGTGAAGTATCCAAAGAATGCTATTCGCATTAAAATTAAAGGTCGACCTATAATCGTGATTAAAGAATTTCGACCTACATTCGCGACCAGATTTTGCGACCCTACTGAGGGCCTGGAGCTATCGAATCACCGAGCCCGCGTCACCGTAGAGCCGCGCCACCCCTTCTTGTTTCAAAAAGCTTTTGGTGCATGAAAACAACCGAAACAGCAGCAGCCGACAGCCCCCCCTCCCCCCACCCCCTCGCGCACATCCCTCGGGCGTCGGGTTTCGCCATCGGCGCCTGTAGCGTTCCCTCGCTGGGCAAGGGGAAAGGGGAGGAAGAGAAACGTGTTGTACCTTGCTTGCCCTCCATCCCTCTCCCTCGCAAACGTGCAGAAAGAAAAACAACAAAAATACGTAGGTTACTTTTGTTTGTTGCTTGTGGCGGCTGGCGTGTTTGCTCACGGCGAACTCGGGCGGCGTTGCTTGCGTCTGTGTATTTGTTCTTTCGTCACTTCGCCCGTCTCCACCTTCTCTCGTTTCTTCTTGTCGTCATTTTACAACGGTGTCAGTGAGGTATTGTTGCGAATTTGCGAGGACGTCTACCAAGCTGAGGAAGCTGAGGACGACGATGACATGTCCGGAAGTTCTGACGATGACTAAGTTTTTGGCATTGCCCTGTGATTTAGCTGAGAGGGCTGTAAATAGAGATTTGTTTCTTTCCTCTGCCCAAACTTTCCCCTGCTCCTAAAAAAAATAAAAAAAGGCGACACCTATATTTAAATTATTTTTATATAAATTCTTGGTGGGTTCAATAAAGGGGTTCGACCTATGTTCGTAGTCGACTTATTTTCGGGTAAATACGGTATATATATATATATAAAATTTCATTTTAGTTGACTACAACTGACTAACAATGTTACTTAGGTAGGTAGCTTAGGTGCCCACACTTTGGTATAAAAAGCTCCTAAAACACAGTAAAAAAATTTGTTTAGTATCCTAGTTTAATTGAGGCAAAGGCACTCGAAGAGACTTAGCTTTACACTTCACCAAACACCTCAAAATCAGAACTTTGTGCCATTATCTCCCCTCCTCTCATTTTCAACTCATCTTCAGCAGATATACTTGTTAACTCCGCCAGTTTTACACCAGCCCTTCAAACTTTATACCAAAACCAGGCTTTTTGCACTAGCCAGCAGAGGCCTAAAGCTACCTGCCCAGGTATTTGGTCACACCAGTTCCTCGGGAGAAATTGACCAAGAGATCGGCCAAGGGGTCGAAAAGAACTGCGACTCACCCTTAGCCTCCGAACTTGCGTGCCTGTCTTGGACCGATCCAGTCTCGCTACTTGTCTCTTCAGCCGACTCGGCCTCCTGGCACAGAACAATGAAGGCACATGGTTAGGCAAGGAATTATGCTGCCTTAGTAACACAATGCTTTTGTCAGCTGTGACTGAGCAATGCACACTGAATATTTCAGGCTGGCAGTTGCTCTGAGGTTGCAACAAGATCCAAGATTTTAAGGACAAAATCCATTTGCACAGTATACACCTTTCCAAGAAACACACGACCCCAGGGACAATAGAAGCTTTTTCCAGCCCAGTCACAGGGCTTGAGGCTAGTCTCTCACCGGCTTCCCTGCTAACACCAACTTAGTGGACTGTGATTTCGATAGGCATAGCCTGCGTAGGCGCAATTTCAAACACAGCTGGCGGCTAAATTCTCGTCTTTTCCCGCTGTTTTTTTCCATTTCATGATGCATGTATTTTCCTGAGGACATTGAGAAAGCATTGTACCACATTTGAAACAAAACAAAAACAAAAACTGTAAACTATTTTTGCTTGGGAACGTGCGCGACAGAACGAATGCGATAGGAATGTTTGATTTATTTTATTTACAATAACTTTTGGCGGCGCCGCCCGCTCAGGCGCGTTTCGAACAACAAAGTGCTCTCAACAGAGGATAGCCGAAAGGCATGCATATTTCATCCACACAAATAATGTGTTCACCGATGGGCAGGGACTGGGACATACAATATAGCAGGCGTTAACATTTAAACAATATATCGCACGTACCAGACAGTGTAGCATTATCCAAAAGTATTTATTTGAGAAAGATCTCAAATAACACAGCAAAACAGTGTCAAAAACAGTCACATCGTGACAATCGGATGGAATCCAAGAGGACTTTGTTTTGGGGATCAAGGCAAAGGAATGGACGTGACTGACCCGTTCCCAACCCCAACAACTATTTTTGGTGACGACTGAGAAGGACTCTATGCGGATTATCTCTGGGAGGGGAGAGAACAGTTGTCATTGTTCGCAAAATCGCTTCGAGGGCCGTTCAACGTCTTTACCCTCCTTCGTTTATTGTGAATGTCGAGCAGAAACGCTAGAATGGCAGGCACTTACCAGCCCTATTTCTCACAGTGGAAGATAACACGAAAAGGGGTACGCAGTATGCATATCAAATATTAAAGGGGTCGTAAAACGTTTTCCAAAACTCCTGCGCTATGTGCGACATTTTGATCGCCGGTCCTCTATTAGGTAACCCTGTGCGCATTCGTTTTATCGTCCGGATTAATTTATTAGCGTAAAACGACAATTTCGGTTTTCCGGGCAGCTTCCCTCTCAATTTTATGGCTACGTCACACCGAGACAGCCAATCGGAAAGTTTTACTTTCTGACGTCACGCGCAGAAGTCAAAGGCGAACCAGATACGTTCCTCAGATGCAAGATGTCCGATCGGCTGGCCCTCCCCGAGCTTCAGCGTCGATTAATCGAGCGAAGCAGACTTCTCGGCTTTGTGCCTTATGCGGACACCCCCTCCGAGGAGTACGAGACCGCTCACCATCCGACGGAGACACCGACAGCGAAGACGGGGCGAGCTCTGAGCAGCGAGGTTCGCGGTCAATGGCTCGAAGCCAGGCCGCTCTTCGCTGTGGATTGTCCGGTAACTTATGGAACCGAATGTCGTTCGTTTTACCATACCTCGTGCTGCACTCTCTCACAAGACACACGGTCGGCATGGCGAGTGCTGAAGCGCGCACACAACAGACGCCAACGACGCCAAGCACACACAACAACCTAAACTTGATAAAAACAAAACAGCACAAAGACAAGGACGAAGTAGAAGAAACCACAGGACACAGCGCTGCGCTGTGTCCTGTGGTTTCTTCTACTTGTCTTTGTCTTTGAGCTGTTTTGTTTTTATCATGTCTACTTACCAACTAGCCAAAACTTCTACGTTAATAAACCTAAACTTGTCGCGCACAGAAAATGCGCAGCGGCGAGCAGACGACGGGCGACAGGAGCGGAGAGGAGCCGACGTTGCTATGGTTGCCGGACGACAAAAGTCTTGAATGTGTTTGAAAAGCGAAACTTACCTGCAATCACGTGATATAGTACTTCCGAATTAGTTTTATAACGCCAGTAACTTCCTCACTATTTTCATAACTTACTTTTTATTATTGGAACACAATATAGAGTACAGTAGATCCTCAACTTTACACAGGTCTTATTGTGACGTTTTGTTGCTCAAGCTGGGCAACGGTGTCGCATAGTCGTTCCAGGCACCCCAAGAAACACTATTTTCAAACACTATTTATAAAATGTGGACGTAATATTTCGCCGTGATATTTGGGATTTGGGATCTTTGAGGTCTCATCAATTTTATAAAATTAAGACTGTTCATATCTATTTTTTTTTGCAGATCCCTTTAAAGGAGCAACTCCGCTCAATTCCGAAAAATTTAGGCTTACATGTAATTCCATTTCACAAAGTACTACACAACAGCTCTACGTCTTCGGATTCGCGAAATGTTGAATATTATTTGTGTAATCTTAATTTAAACATCAGCTGATACCGAAACCGAAACTTCGGTTGCGTCAGGCAACATTGGTCTCGTGTCCTCAGAGTCATGGCCACGTCACGTCGAACCACGTGGTCTTGTGACGTTCGTGAGGGCGAGGTACAGGACACGCGACGCGGGCAGGTCGCTTCGCATGGCATGGACGGTGATGGCCCGGGGAGAGGGAGGAAGGGGAGAACACGAAGAGGAGGAGGGGAGCGGGAGGAAACCGGACATGCGATAAGCGCGCAGGGCAGCGCAAACTAGCGCATCCGCGTTACAGTGATCACGTGGACGCCGTAGAGCCAACACCGGGAGGAGAAACTCATGACGTCATCGTTCAATTTCGCTCTGAGAAGTAAAAACAACCAAAACGTGAGAATGACGTAGTCATGCCTCTGGTGTAGTGGTTCAGCGTTGGCCGCTCCAACTCCGTCGCATTGACTGCGCTGACGATTACGCCTCACGTCGCACGCTACAGTTGGCAGATTTTGGCGACTTGGCTCGTTTGAAAGTTTGCTGGCCAGTTTATTAAATATATAGACGGAATTAGATCGTAATATTTGACATGGGGTCTTCCTATAGATACTGAAGAGGGCTGCATAGTTTTCCAAATATCAAAAATGAAGCAGAGTTGCCCTTTAAGTGGAAAATTTCAGAGAGGCCGGAGAAACTTTGAATGAAAAACCAAAAAACATTGGTGGAGAATCACGCCGAGCAGGTCTATGCGGATTATCAAGCCAATAGGGGGTGCGAAGTCACACCAACTGCATCATACACCAACAATATCGCGGCAGCCTAGCAGCGTTTTTTGGAAAGGTGTATGCCCACCACTGCTTTGTACGGAATATGAGTCTCTCACTGGTATATTTACAGGGTGCAGGCCCCGTTCGTCACGCGAGGATTCATCGTAGGTCGATTGGTAACGGGGCAACCGGGCCACATAGGATAATTCGTCGTGAGGGAACTCCGACACTACGGCCCTTGCATTCACTTGACACTACATGGGCACGCATGATTGCTGTCATGTTAAAATTTGCATTATTAATCTCGGATTTATGAGGTGGAAATTAAAGTCAGAGCATTATAAATACTGATTTGTCAGCTTCACTCACTCTAAAGTAAATAGAATTACGAGTCAAACAGGTCAGGGTCACACTAAAAGAAAAAAAGAAATGTTTATTGAGGCAAAATATCAGCATGTTAAAATCATTTTAAATGCAAGTTACGTGCTGCAGCTTTCCACTACGATAGCGGCTGGCAATGACCGAAGGCGCCTACTGCAGTTGGCGACAATGCTTTGCAGCAAGTATCTACGGAGCACTGTTGTCTGTGACAGAGGCGGCGGCAGCATCTAAAAGTATTGGGTGTGGAACTAGGTGGCCCTCCCTCGTAATAAAGAAACGCAATAGAAAAGTGGTTGTCAAAAAAAATATTCAGGAGCATAAAACTGACATACGGGTACATACCTGCCTTTTCCTTCATCTCAGAACGAGCCAGAAATATACTTAAACTAAAAATCCACTATTCACACATGACTATGTGACAATAGTGATCACACTAAACTTCCAGCCGTCATTCTTGCAGCTTTTGTTAGAAAGTCTTTGCCTGTGATCAATCTCACTGACCTCGTTTGTGTTTACCCAGGCTGATCCCCTTGCACAGCCTCTTAGGAAAACCAAATATAAACCAAGACACATGGCAACCTTGGGGTTCATGCATAACGAGTTCTTAAAGCGACGAATCTTCCTATGATGAATGTCTCACTGTGACGAATGGGCCTATTAGCAGCTGCCCTATGACAAATTGGCATGTGACGAATGGGCCATATCCATGTTTACCATGTATTTATTTTACCAGCTGAACTGTTTCTCATGCACACCAACCCTTATTGTGTCAGCCGACAAAAGTGGGGATGGCAGATGCACGATCAGCTATAACCTACTGTTGACCAGCCATTGACGACAGTGACAACAGCAATGCCTCCATATGACCAATCACCAGGATTGTGGCAATCTGAGCCCTTCCCCAAATGCCTCTGCGAAGTAAGTCGTTGCCTTTTCCCCGACATTCCAAAGCATATGGGATGCATAAATCGCTGTGCACCAATCAATTTGCATCTGCCTCGATAACCCAATAACCCAATCAATGGGAATCAAAGAAAATTCACAATCATCAGCAGAACTTCGAAGACAAGCCTGGACGAAATCCACCTCTGCTGTGATCTGTAAACATTTGAAAAATACTGGACCCCAAATGTCGGTTGTGCTAAGGTGGACAATAAGACTGATCAGAACAGCACAGCAGCAGTGTTAGGTACAGTATATAAAATCAAGATTCACAATGCGCTCAAATGAAGTTATAAGCGTCTTGTGCAGTCAGGCAAGCGCCTCACCTTCATGAGGTCTGGTTCGTCGTAAGAGACATCCAAGGAACCATCCCTCTTCAGTGAAGAAGTTTTGGAGCCCCAGTTCCTCTCGGAAAGTGTCGAACCCTGCACAAAAATCTTATTGATGGTGGCAGCACATAAAGCTGAAACAGCTGCCTGCAATAAAACCAAGCAGCCCTCACATAACGCATGTTGCTTAAAAAACCTTAGGGTGCACAGCACCAACAAAAAGGCGGATGCCTGGTTCCACAGGCTGCCTCAACTCACCGGACTGGTCGAGGTGAACTTTGGCAACGGCCTTTTCTACGTCGTCAGTGACAAGTTCCACGTTGAACATGCACTTGTTGACAATGTCCTCGCGATTGATCCTTCGCAAGCCTTTCTCCAGGTTGTTGCCTGTTGAGGAAGGGGCCGATTTAGTGATGTTTGAATAGTCAACCATTGAAACCCTTCTATTACGAAAGAAAGCACCGCACAACTGTACGGGTGACACACCATACTCGCTCAACGGAGCTTTTACGAGTATTATGGACCATGCCACAGAGTTGTTACTTGGAATTTCTCCCTTTCCCTCTGTTTGGAGTGTCGTACACGGGCTGCCTTAAACGCTCAGCCACCCCAAAAAGTCATTTTTTATCAATTGTTAGTTAGTCCATATGTTGAAGTTTGCATCCAGGGGTTCTTTCCTTCTCCCCCCAAGAGGTGCACAAAGAAAGAGAAAGGAGGCAATCCAGTTCTCCACAGGCAGAACTTGAAAAAATAGGACAGGGGTTCTCAAATGCCACTAAGCCCTCTCGGTCTTGACATTGATGCGAGAAAGCCGTGCAGAAGCTTACAGAGCTTGTAAACAGTAATGCATAAGCCAGAGGGTGTTTGGCTCTATAGCAAGGGATGACTCAGATCTGCTAAAATAGTGCCTAAAAAACACCCTAATCATTAAAAAAAAGTATTTTAGAACATTTTTTTAAATCTTTAAATCACACGCAAACACATTTTCAAATTACTACACTCAGAAAATGCACATCTGTATGGTTACATTGATTCAAAGTTTTATACTCGGGATGTTTACAAGGAAGTTCTGAAATAGTACCTTACTTGCTTTCCCAAAATTAATATTTTGCTGCAACACAGAGTTTTTTGCCCACGGTTTCTTTGGGACTAGAACTTGGACCTGAATTCTTTTATACACCCACACGTGGCCCTGACGTCATTACTCTGTGGTAGCGCTGTTGTCGGCACTGCATATGCGTAGACGCTTCAGTTTATGTGAATCTGGTTTCTGCACATGCGCAGTGCCCAGACTTGGTGTGGGTGGATGCCAACTTGCTTTTGACAGCGAGCCCTTCAATAGGGCTCGATATGTCATAAATAGGACCTTTTGTTTTTGGATGAAACCTGCTACTTCCCATTATTACCACCTCAAAGATATTTCTTGAAAGTCGATCGAGTAAAAACCGATTTTTGCCCCTAATCAGACACTGAATTCCATCATTTCTCAAATTACTCTGCTCCGAAGATATTTTTTTTTAGAAACAAACGGTTGGTAGGAGCATGTGCGCTAGCTCCAGACCTCTGAAACAAACTTAGATTCTGTTGTCTTCAGTGAACTGCAGCGACAAAAATCGAGCCCTGAAATGTTGATTTCACATCTATGTTTTGAAGTATACTTGTATACTTTGTTCTTCTCTTTCTGTTTCAGCTAGCTCAAAAAAAAAGGATGAGAAATTATTCTTACAACTTTGTTTTGAAAGGAACAGCAGATATTCTGTTCCAATCCAACTGAAGTGATATTGTTATGCATTGCAAATGTAAGCGTAAGCTGTGATGTTGAGAGAATGTTCTATCAAATCAGACATGTCAAAAAACAGGACAGAACGAGAATGGAGACAGATATGCTGCTGCTGCGCATTTAGAAGATTACGGAGGCATAAACGAGTAGGAAAAATCGAAAATCCCAAGTGAGCTCTTATACGATGTTCCAAAGCAATCTTGAGTACTTAACTAACTTGACTGGGAAAAAGAAAAATAATGCTCTTTATCGCTAATTCATAATTATACTCATATGTTTTTAAAGATAACCTGAAAGGCCTGAATTCCAGAATAATTTCTTGAAAAATGATTTCTCTACTCATGAATCAGAGATTGTAACAAACTAATATTTTTGAAAAATGTTAACTACAAAATTTTCTGATTGGCAAAGACTTTAATAATTTCCTTCTAAACAGCGAAATAATTTCAACTTGCGATAACCTTTTCCAGAATGAAGCTGACATCATAAGAATGGTTTTGTTGCATTCTCTACTGTTTGTAGGATATGAAGACATATAAGACTACTTTGTGCCATAGTTTTTAGTGGGGGTATTGCAGAAAAATTTAACAGAAACATATGTGATAAAGTCAAGATTTTCTCGAAAACTATAATAGATGGGAAAAGAATGAGCTTATGCTCGTGCTTAGCATTAAGAGTCATAGTAGAAGTGGGAATTTAAATTGGATGAAAAATGACAGAAAAATTATCAGGACCACAGTCACTTCTTAACTGGGAAAACACTACACTAGGGACAGTTGAGAAAGTTGGGAAGTTTAGGGAACCCATGAGGGTACTCTGGGCAACCCCTGGTTTCCTGGAAGCCCAGTTTAAGAGCCCACAAGGTAGAGAAACGTTGCCCTACCAGTGGCCTTGGTGTTGGCACGCTTCATCCAGAGGCGGAGCATGAGTAGGGCCTGTTGTCCCAGGTCGCTGGGGCACTCGCTCCGGATGGAGCTGACGTCCTGGTCTGGGACGTCGAGCTGCGCCGCCAGGGGCACCCAGTCTGCGCCGAGCTCTCGCGCTATGTCGGACAGTCGCAGGTCCGCCCGATGGATCAGTTCTGGCTTGGCTGCATGAGACGCCCCCGTCAGACGCTCCCTGCTCAGGAACATGCTTTAAAACATGTTTTCTAGCCTGGCACCAAGCGTCGTCTGCCTTTTGAAGATGCAACCACCCCAAGTTGTCCCGAACTGCTCGAGAACAAATGCGTAACAGTTGTTTAGTTTGTTTCCCTTCGTGTTCCCACCCTCGAGATTATCTTTGTCTTCAAGATGAAAAACCACGCGATCACTGGCTTCTTACACACTTATTAAAAAGGACTACCGTAACATCAGAAGAGATAGCCCACCTAAAATCAAAAGCATTATGTGTGAAAATAAGGAATGGGCTAACTTTCGGTGAGCGATCAGTTGAAAAAATGCTAGTTTTAAATTCTTTGACCTGTGAAACCTGTAATCGCAGGGAGGGGCGATGAACCAAAGACGACCGTCCTTCCAGTCAGCAATGTTCGCTTATCTCCCGCCGTGGCTAAGTAACACCATTTCTGCCGAGGTCACCACTGGCCAGGGCCCTGCAATTACTAGAAGTGGGCTATCTTCCTGTGTTCTTGAAAAAAGTAGTGAATCTTACCAAAAAGAGAAGTGGGTTACCTTTCGGGGATGGGACATTTCTAGGGATATTACAATAAATAAATTGATGAAACAAAAAAAAAAAAAGAAAAGCTTGCTGCGTGTGTTTTAGTTTAGAAGTGTTCAGGCATTGTTATTAACACTTTGGTGGGAGGAAAACAAGTCATTTCGACTGAAGTCCGACTACCACTTTTTGAAGAAGAAAAGAGATTGTACGATCTAACGCAAAAGCACTATTAGTTATAAAACAGATCACATCCTCCCTCCCAAATAATTGCCAGTATGGTCACCTACCGATTCTTCGGATACCCAGACCAACTCAATTATTCCGACGTCTTCTGCAAAACTCTTGCTCAGCCCACGAAGTTATAGTGAATAGATTTTTCGAAAGCTATACAATTCGTTGCTCAATATTTCGGACTTGGTTTGAATGGTTCGCAGCTTTGCGTCCCCCAAACCACCATAAGTGCCGCTTCAAACCGAGCCGCTGGCATCTTGGTTTTGATTTAAAAACGTCTACACCATATCCTACGCATCACAGAATTAAGGCTATAGTTGGGTACTGGTTCCAAATTTTTTTTTTAACTGCCAGATTATTTGGATTTTTGTGCAGTCCCGGTTGAGTTAAAAAGAACAGGTTGGAGTTTGCAGTTCTCTAAGGATACGAAAGGGAAGAATGACGATGGCCGAACCTTTGCCGTTTCAGGAAAACATTTTAAGTTCAACAGCACTCCGTAATATCATCTAGCCCACAAATTAATTTACAAACAAAATCAATATTCCTGAAAGCATCAACACAAAAAGACAGCCAAACACGCCTTTGAAATAGACCTCTTGGAAAATCAAAGCGATCCTAGTGGCGTAGTGCCAAGCAAAGCACCTTGGGACCTCTTGGAAAATCAAAGCGATCCTAGTGGCGTAGTGCCAAGCAAAGCACCTTGGGATCCCATTGGCAACAGTTTCGGTTTTCAATCTGCCAACCTCACATCACGACAAATCCGTCACGACCAAGTACAGTGCTCAGATTTTCGAATATGCGACTTTCCTTAAATTTATAATGCTGTTTGTGTGGCCTACCAGTACGGATAAAATGCTGGTGCATATTCTTTTGGGCTCTCCACATGCCACGGTTTGTGCGCAGGTAAGAACGGAACTACGACAAAAATAGAAGAAAAAGAAGCACTATACTGGACTGACAACAACAATTCTGGTCCATTGTCTCCACAATGTCCTAGGCTCGTTAAATGATCCGTTAGCCTGGAGGGTCATGCTGCACACCGGAGTGATAGCCGGCCAGCCAGGGAGTTATGGTATGCGGCTGGTTGTACTCCTACTTACCTCGCCATGTCTAAGCAGCTCCTTACGTCTGCTGAAAACCAGTGTTTCAATGGTGACTCGACTTTATTTTCATGCAGTGCCGATATTTGCTACTTTGTCAGAGGAGCAATCAAAACCGAAACCACGCCACTCCTCTCCTTGGACAAAGAGCTCCCATAATGCAACGCGCGCAACATCGCGTGCAAGCACTTTTGGAAGTAGTAGTCTATTCCGTCAAATGCCACAACGAACAGCTGGCCGCACGAGAGTGAGACTCACCTAGCCCGGTCTCTTCGACAAAGCCATACTTCTTCTCCAAGGTGACGAGTTCGGACACAGCTCGGGAAGCCTCGAACTGTAAGCGTGAAAACGTCGGTGCAAGAGTTCAGAACCGACCTTCCGAGCAATGCCTCCCGCACGATGAGGCCGTAGAGCCGGACATTTTCCGTCGCCTAGGGAAGACCTGAGCGCCGCGTCGGCGTTCGGCTGGGACTAGCGTCTTTACCGATCGAATGTGAGTTCGAGTAAAATGCCGAGACAGTGCTCATGTTTCGTCTCTGCCCTGCACGGGTCTCCGACGGGCGACCGCAGGAACTCCGGCGCCACAGCCCCATTGTCCCGGGAGCGCTTGCACTGAGGGGAGGGGGCAGCTCACCTCAGGGAGGGCAATGTTGAGGTTGCACAGGGGCACCTGAGGCGGCTCGGTGCGCGCAGCCCGAGGCTCTCGCATGAAGGCCACCCGTCCCAGGGGCTCCTGGTGGATGTCCTTGACGCGCACCACAAAGGGTACCCGGTTCTCCCGGAATGCCTGGAAGTGCAGCTTCAGCTGCTCTCCGGACTTGGTCACGGGGACCAGGTTGCCCATAAACTCCAAGTACTGGGACTTGTTCTCCAACACCTGCGGCGGCCAGAGGGGCGCTCGTGACGATGGCGCATCTTTGGCTCCTGGCATATTTTGCTTTAACTATCTGCAATTTGGACTATACTACATCATTGGGGATGTCACCTCTCTGGTGAAAGGAAATTTCCAAATATGTTTTTGTCACTAAACGTTTGAACTTTGGAGAACAAACTGTACTGAGGGCATGTAGAATTTGTGCCATCGCCTTACTTTCACAGTTCTGCAATAAAAACGTAAAACTAAACAAAAATATTGTTTTTTTAATTTTTACAAATTACACTGAAGCTTGTGGCTTCGGCAGGAGGGCTTCAGATTTGCAAAAAGTTGGCAACTGGAAAAATCTTTTAAGTAGCAGTAGAATTCCAGGGTCTCCCAAGCATTTTCGAGTGATTTTGATAAGTTACGGATGTCCCAGGTAGAATTGTTCATAAATGAAGGCATATGCAACGCAAACAAAGCAACATTCATTAGCTAATTACAGCTACGTTTTAGCACACAGTATACTTTATAACTACCGTGAGGCAACGGCTGTTGTGTTGAGAACCAACTTACGGTAGGAGAGGCTGCGTCAAATCAGAACTGACCTCAACGTCCCTGCTCTTGGCCACTTCGCTGAAGTGCTCCTGCGTCTCAAGGGTCTTGTCCTCCTTGTCGTCCGTCATGCAAAATACCCGTAGCTGCGCCTCCATGGGGTCCTGCCTCTTGGCAAACACCACGAACTTGGCCATGAATGGCACGTGAATCGCCTCAGCATACAGCTCCGTCGCAAACTTGGTCGCCTCGCTCACTTGCCGGCAGTCCATCAGCCAGAACCTGGAAGCACAAGAAGTTCATGCTGAGGCGCAGGTTTCCGACTGCCTAAGGTCACCACCATTACATAAAATGTCTGGAGGAGGAGAGAGTAATCACTCTCTCCCTCCCTCTCTCCCCCTCCCCTCCTCCCCTCCCCCTCCCCTCCCCCTCCCTCCCTCCTCCCTCCCTCCCTCCCTCTCCCTCCCTCCCTCTCCCTCCTCCCCTCCCTCCCCCCTCCCTCCTCCCCCCCCCCCCCCCCCCCCCGTGTTCAGATGCCACTGATTATATACCATCGAACATATAAAAATCTCGAGAAAAATTAAGAACTTTGATTTGAGCATTTCTACCTTACTTCATAAAAAATTTCTGTGTAGCAGAGAAAGTAGAGAAAGTTATAAGCACTCTGCATGGTACTATGTACTCGTTTTATTTTCCTGTGTAATGATGTTTGGATGTGGCGTTCTTTCTTTAATGCACGCAATTAAGCTCACTGCGGTTTGAAGTCAGATTCTAAAGTAGCACTGCCTTTATGCTGTCTTCATAAAGTTCATACAGCTGCTGTGTACTTCATAACTTTGTTCATCGTTGGCTTAGTTCCTTGCTGCAGCCAGAAAATTGGCTATGAAATGTGCAAACAAAAAAGGATGTGCTGACCTTGCGGATACCGTTGTAGTGAAGGAGACACAGTCATTGACGAAGGTGAGAGGTGTAGAACCTGTGACATCTTCCCATTGTGCCTTATTGGCACCACCTGCAAAGACAATCATCCTTAAGCAAACAGTTAGAGGTCACCCCTCTAAAAAGCTTCACCTAGCCCAACGAGTAGGCTGACAACCTTTAACATAAATAGACTTGGAACACGAGATGAAAAGAGCTTCCTCTATTTTAATCTTTTCTAAATATATTCCAAACCTTAGCATAATTGCTAATGCATACTACAAAAGAAACATTTTGCTTTCCTCAAGTAACTGGTCTACTACAGGGGCTAGTATTCAACAGTGCAGTGATTACATTATACATGCTAAATTCTGGTTGCTAAATGACTGAAATGTTTGGTGTCCCAATGCACTGTACATGCAAATCAAATACTCACTGAAAGGCAATAAATAGGCATCCAATTGTGGCCTAGCATTATCCATGACACAAAACTACACAAAATGTTTCTTTGAAAGGTTGTGCGATGGTATGCTTCCTTTTGGAAATTTGTATTAGAATATTCACCCTAAGAAAAGCACACCCAATCGGATTGCATTCTAGGAGTTCTGACCAACTTTAAATAAATGTCATGCACACACACATAAAAAAATAACCAAGCCTAAAGGCTTGTTTGCACAGTTGCGTTTGACTGCGTTAAGACTGCTTGCGTCGAGCTGTTCCTATGGCAACCCTTACGACGAGCCGATTGGGAGGGGCTGTGTTGCACGACGCTAATGCAGTCGACGTAACTGTGTTAACTAAGCGTTAACTTTTAGCCACAGATGAACGTTTGTGGCTGAAAACATCACTGCCATCTCACAATAAAAACTTTCAAATAATTATGGTATGACAGTACAAGCACTGTAACAGTTTGTCAAATTCAAAATAATAATAAATATCAAGGAGAGGGGACAGTGATAACAGGCAGATAGAAAATAGACATTTATAAAAAGCCATCAAGCAAGCAAAACACAAAAAGAAAATATACGAAGTGCAGGTGAAAAATGCAGCTGTTTATGGCTTACTTATAATACGTGGAGTGGTCAATAAGTTCTGCATCCTAGGTTGTAACTTTTTTATTCAGCGATGAAATTGAAAGATGTTACATTCAAATGAAAGTTTCGGAATTTCCTCTTTCCCAGGGGCAGCAATGCACTTTGCTACCGGAGCACTACTCTCCGCATGGCGTCATAGATGACTGAGGGCAGCTGTTGACAACGCAGTGGTAACCTCGTCGTCGGACGCAAACCGTGTACCCTTCAGATGTTCCTTTATGTTGGAAAACAGCCACAACTCTGTCGGCACAATGTAAGGTATAAGGTGAATGAGGTAAAACATCTTGGAACTGCTGCTCCTCCAGCGCAACATTGGTGTCGTCAACAGCCGCCCTCAATCATCTACGATGGCATGCGGAGAGTAGTGCACGGGTAGCAGAAGTGCATCGCTGCTGGTGGGAACTATATATTGAAAAATGATGTGCTCCTGGAAAAGAGGAGGTTCCAAAACTTTCATTTGAATGTAATATCTTTCAATTCCATCACTGAATAAAATAAAAAAATCAGCAGGAACCCATCCTCTGGGAATGATTATCTACGTTAATGCGAATAGCATCAGCAACGGTGCGGAGTTATGCGCGTTCGTCAGGTGGCCGGCACACTCCAGATGCGCCAGCCCACTCTTGAGGCGATTCTAAATTTGTTGACACTTTCACAGCCCTGCGCACGATCTCCGCAGCCCGAGCACGTGCGTTTGTGTCACTTAGGAAGGCGAGCAAAGCACGCGCCATACGCCACAAACACTCAAAATGGTACCGACCAGACTTTCTGGCGCCTCAGCTAGTCTCAACCAACGGTACCCTAAACGGTTGTTTATATCTTTACCATAGGACGCGCTTTACAGCGCTGTCACAGCTACCGGTGCGCGCGCGTTCCATGCACGAGGGCTCATTCCGCTCTCGTGAGGCTGAGCACGGCCGCTACATCACCCTCTCCCGAGCGCGAGAGGGTGAGCTAGACGTGCAGCCGCACGGTTCCGACTGCCCTCGTGCATGGAACGCTGCAGCATCGGTAGCCGTGGACAGCACTGTGCAAGCGCGTCCTATGGTAAAGATATAAACAACCGTTTAGGGTGCGTTGAATGACTGCCTTCATAGCTCTGTGGTTAGCGCGTCTGCCTGCTGATCAAAGGGTCAACGGGGTTCGAATCCCAGCCGGCGCCGGTCTTTTTATTTATTTATCGACCCGCGGCGTAAGAGGTTAGATAGCCAGATAGATACATAGATAGACGAAAAGTGCGTGAAGTATCCAAAGAATGCTATTCGCATTAAAAAAGTTACAGTCTAAGAGGCAAAACTTATTGATCACCCCTCATTCTGTTCAGCCTAAGGCCATTTAACCTCTCGGCAATGAAGGGTGCAACATTTTCAGGCTCATTCAAGATAATATTCGAGACTTACAGTAGCGGGGAAACTCCTTTTGATTTAGGAGAATGCCAAAAGTACACTGGCACTAGCTTATATCACTAAAATCACACTCAAGAAAAAAATAACCTAACCACGAAACTTGCGTGCTGCATACCTTGGAGGCACTCTAGTCTGTGAACTAATCCAGCTGCTAAAAAAGGGTGTGTTGAAGTTACAACTCATAAGACAGAGGGACAACAACAAAAAGCCCTCAGTTCACGATGCAGGCGGAGTCATCTCCATTTCCTTTGAAGGACGAAAACTCAGAAAAACTGAAAAGGGAGCTCGACGTAGATCAAGGCCAAATGTGAAATCAAAGAACACCAAGGAAAGCCCAGGCAACTGGGAAACGGCTCTCCTGCTCGGAAGACAGCGGTGCGGGAAGGCCAGAGCGCCAGAGAAAAGGAAGGAAGAAGAGAGCCAAAAATGCAGAGACCTGCTTCGAGCCTGTACTCTCCCGACAACTGGCCGTGCCTTCGACTGGCTGCTCGAGGGCAGACACGGCAGCAGGGAAAGAGAAGAATGCCTTCAGAACAGGTGTGTCCGAGAGAGGCAGCAGCAGTAAAAGCACACATACACACACACAAAAACGTCACAGCAAAAAGCCCCAGGGAAGGAGAGAAAGAGGCTGCATGGCTTGGCAACCAAACCACTGTACAACATTTGCTTTGCCTTTTTGTTTTTTAACGGCCTATTGGTCTTCGTGCCAGTTACATTCTACAGCTTATTCAGTTAGTGGGGGCAACAAGTTAGTAGTATTAATAACAGATTGCAAGAATGCATCGAGCATTCTGGTTTTACGGTTAGTTGCAACTAACGTAATCAGAAACATTAAGCAGGAGCTACATTAGGTTAGGTTAACATCACCTTTTTAATAACAGCACCTAAGAAAGCCAGGCGTTGTTTCAATTAATAATCATTTTCAGGTTGGGATAAATGGCAGTATGCTCACCTAATGCATTTAAATGGTGCATTTAACAAGCTCCCCAGGCGAAAATCAGGGTCCACTTCCAGCTGGATTATGGAACTGGAAATGAGGCAGTCCAGCTGGATTCCAGCTGGGTCCAGCTGGATTCCCGCTGGGTCAGCTGGAATGCAGCTGGACTGCCCTCATTTCCAGTTCCATAAATCAGCAGCTGGAACGATTATCGCCTGGATCAGAGCAGGCAACTTTAGCATATCTTAAGGCGCGTTCACACCGGCAAGTTGCAGCAGTAGCGCGACGTTTGTCGCTGAAGCGACAGGTATGAAGCAGTCGCTTCCAGACTGAATTTTGCGACTTGTCGCCAAGTCGCTGGCCGGCGGGACCAATTAGCAGCGCTTCAGAGGTGACGAGAGTGCGCCTCGCATCTGTGCATGCCAAACTTCTGCGGGAGAAGCAACCAACATGTCCATTCAACGCTTCGGTTTGCAGTAGCGGCCATGGAAACAGAGCCACGAAGGTCTCTGCGGCGGCTCTGGTCAGCGCTATTAAAGAATACCGATCGCTTTATAAACGCAGAACCCCGATTTGAACGAGCGCCCAAAAAAGAACTCGGCCTGACAGCGAATCTGTGCCACTTCTTGATAGGTATGCACTACGTACGCGGTAGTTCAGCGAGTGCACGCCGGTGTACGCGATTGTGCTTCTCCATACGGTACCGAAGGACCCAGGTACACATTAGTCTTTTTTTTTCGTGTTGCACCGACAACGCATGTGTGGCTGTAAGACAACAAAAATAGAAAGGCAGCGAAACGCGAACGCAAGCCGCGGCGGTGCGCACTGAATCGACGGCAGCTCCCGTGAGCTTCCGAGAAGCAAGTTGCCGATTGCCCGCAGTGTGAACGTCGATGGTTGCTTGCCACATGTCGCTAGTCGCTCTCGCGACTGTCGCTGGTTGCCAGTGTGAATGTTCCTTTAAGAGGCAGGAGCATTTGAAGCAATGATAATTAATTTGTGTATATGCAAAAGCTTGATAGTGAAACAGAACAAACAGCCCTATAGTGTCAATATATATTTGCATAAAACCTTTCTACACTTACTAAAAAATTTTGAACTTCGTTTATGTCGTTATGGCAAAAAACATCAACTTAGCGAGGCTAGGACAAATGACAAGGTTTCCCAAAAAGCCACAAAACAACTAATAGCCTCTAATCATGTCAGTTGTCCCAGTGGACATCATAATGCACAGAACTAAAGACAAATAAATGAACGTAGTCCCCAGAAATGAAATACAGCTGAAATCTATCAAGAGGCCCACGAAGCTTCAAGTGGAATGATGTCACATATTTGAATCATGAAATCACAGCGTTGCCTGAAAACCGGAGAACGATTAGGCTTTTTAGCAGATCCATAAATCTTTGGTTGCTACGACCAGCATACTTTCAGTGTGCGTGGTGCAGATTTGCAGCCAACCCAGTGCTAGTGGCATGTGCTTTGGCAGCGGAACATAAAGGAGAGCAGCAGTGAACAAGCAGGCACGCGCTGACATGCAGAGAAATCTAACGAAGTCATCTGAGAGGCTAAGGCACATGGCCCACAACAACATTCCTTAAAGTATAAAAAGCAGGAATAAAGGTGAAGCATAGTATATATATCGAAAGCCTGAGACTAAATCTTGCCTTCCCTTGGAGAAGTCAAAATACTTGTCGATGTAAAGGAAAGGCAAAGGTACTGTTAAAGGTTTAGAAAATTATTATTTACAATTAGAACTTTTTTTACATTTGCTTTAAGCACCTAATTAGCTATTTGAATATACCTAACTTTGATGCTAAAAAATAATTATTATATTGTATGTTTATAATTCAAGCAGCACACACTGCAATTACTCACGCTACTAATTCAGTCCAAGACAATTTGACCAAAAGCACTGTATGCCTTAAATTCCACACATAAAATATACTATTTGTAGATGCCTTCAGAATATGCGGCGCAATGTTTAAATTGTTAGACCTCAACTCTTCGAGACCCAAAGAGAATTTCTGGGAATGCCCAGACGAACTTGACCCTACCCACAGATTCCAATTTAATACCAGACATTCCTTCCATCACATTACCTTTAATGTACCACTCGGAAATAGCCTACCAAATGCCGGGAGTTCTTAGTCCTCAAAGCTTGTAGAGAAGGAGAGATCTCGGCACGGGTTCAGTCACCAGTGCCAGTGCGGCCAGCACATTGGCAAGAACCGCCCACCTGTGATGCTGCAGAGGAGGCGGAGTGTGGGACATCCTCGGCATACTGGTTGATCATGCCCTTGGTAGCAGCCTGCGGCACCGGGATGGTCAGGGTGATGGGTTTGTGGAACTTGCGCCTCCGAGGCTCCACCGTGACTATGGGGCTCACGGCCACGCGGTGACCCAGCAGCTTGGTCACTAGCTCAGGCTGGATGGGCTGAGCCTGCAGAAAGGGACCAACCCAGCTCTCACTGACTGCCCCTTTTCCCTCTCTGCTGCTTGCTCCAATGACCTCGACAAAGTGAGTTGCTGGGGTGGCTGGGGCATATTTAAATATAAAACAAAATAGTGCTAAAGAGGCAAGGACCAGAGGCAGACCGGACCGAGCTAAACGTAGAATGCTGAAAAGGGCCCGCTGTAGAAGAAATGTAAAAAATGACCCGTCTACTCTGTCCTTCTCTCTTTTGTGGTATATTTTTTTGCACCTAAACCTGGAGTCATCAACCCAGTCAAAACAGATGTCAGCATACACTGAGTGGTGCGAGCCTTAAAAAGGTTGTTGTCGCCCCCTTCCTAGAGTGTGACTTCCTCTCAGACGAGATTGGTAGACGAACATGGTGAAACCTCGGAAGAAAGGCTAGCAAAAGGCGGTGTATGATTTTAGTATGTATTCCCGTGCGCCCCACTTTTCAGTTCTCCCAGTACGCTGAAGTACGGTTTGGACAGCTGCGTTGGTTGCATTTAGGGCGACCAAAACAAGGGCAACGACAAAGTCACCTGGACAAGTGTTCCTCGTACACAATGTGACAGGCGATGCAAAGGTGGCTGCGTAATGCAATTGTGAGTCGTAGTTTCAGCGCCCCTACCGTTGCTGTCGTTTTGGCTGCTGTGGACGCAGCTAGCAGAAATGTTTGAATCGGCTTCAACCTCAAAGTTGCTTCCATTGTGCACATATGCAAGAGCATGAAAAGCAAATTATGTGGTTTTACTTGATATGTGACAAAATGTGACAACTGCTGTAACCATGTCATTGATAACCACTTATAAGGAGTAGTGGATACAAAACCTTGGTCCTCCTCTAAAAGATAAATGGCCTAAACGAGAAATAAAAATTTCAATTAGCAGCTCAAGTATCGGCCGATAGTTTCCCCAGGTATTTATATTATTCCACATCAAACAAGGTTAAATAATCATGTTATGTCAGCTCGAGTAAATATAAGAGATGCATAATGTTATATGAATGCAAGAAGTTTCTGTTGCATCGTTTCGTTGTCAGGAAATATCAGTCTGATTTCAACTATACCACAAATTTGGGTCTGTACACTGATGTAAGTGACAAGCTATAGATTTTATTTCCTCAATACACTAGTGAAAAATTTTCTTTCAACTGCTTTAAGCTCCCATCTCATGGCATCTTTTGTGTTTTTGGTAATCCCAATGCTCTCACAAGTTTAAAGTTGGCCCTTTTTGGTCTCTCGATTTGAGACTAGCACTCCTAAACTCCAGTAAACGTATTGACATGCAGAGTTTCCTCTCTCACAGAAACTAACAATAACTTAAGAGAAAAGACCCTCTCACAGTAATGGGAGATGTGACATTCTTTAGCTTAACACAAAAATATAAACATTTTAACAACCCTGAGATCGGAAGTGGAAAAAGGAACGGAACACAAAGATTTCTGCTGTATCGTTAAATGTCCAACATATTTTTATACGGACGAAGTTCAAGCCACGGCTATTTTTGTACGCTAAAGTCAGTAAGCTACGCTTTACTTTTACTTCTCACCATAAAACGTCTGGATGCCTCGACATCCCCAGATAGTATCAACAACTAACGTCACTCAACGGTGAAGTCATGAGTAAAACAGCCATTTCCCAGTAAGGTGCAGCATTAGTGCGAACACGGCTTCAGGCCTTGCTTACTCCATACTGCATTGTTGCAACGATCTCAACAAGTTTGATGGTTATTTTGAAATGGAACAACCATACTTAAGGACATTACCCGCTGCACTGTCAACACTGTAATGCTCGGCTCTTTGAAACACTTCATACAAAACCTTTCTTTTTGTTTCTTAGCTTGTATCAAACTATAGAAGCTAAATTTCATAGGATAGCAAATGGACTAATCAGTTATTAGAGTGCACGCTGGGCATGTTTGTTTGTAGTCCTGTGTAGGGATGGGCGAATATTGGGTTATTACGAATAGCCCATCGAATTTTGTACTATTCGGTATTCGCCTCAAATCGAATTTAAGTATTCGACAATATTGAATTATTCAACAATATCGAATTATTCAACCTTTCCGAATACTCTAACTTGGATTTCCGGCCAGGTGGCGCAAGCTTCCGACCATTTCGGTCATTTCAGTGCTCCCAAACTCTGTACACTTGAAATTAACGATTAGAGTACTTCTAATACCAAATAAGGGCAAATATAAAGCTATAGTTTAAACATATCTTGTGGTATTTGTTGCTTGTACTATTCTATTTGAAATTCTTCGTCCAAATCACTATTCGCTTCGAATTCAATTCAAACCCCAAATCCTCTATTCGCCCATGCCTAGTCCCTGTGTGGATAAAACTAAATTCATAATTCAAAGTACAGGGATCTGGGCAATGCTATATGTAGACTTAGGAACAATGGATTCCAATTCTACTTCAAGGGAAGTAAAGGCAATTATAGTCACTGACAAGTTGAGAATGGCAGGGAAAAGCTTCAGTTGTCCCGCCTCCAGCGCGAGCTTCTTACCTTTGACAATGCTTTGAGCGTCTCGTGCACTTTGAGCACGTGTGCATGCATGGTCAAAGCACGGCAGAAAGGCATGAGGCACACGCTGGAACCGGATGTTCAAAAGACGTGCCCTGCCCTTCTCACTCTGGTGGCTGAATTAGCATTTGAAGTCACTGATTCACTGTCACTTCTTTGTTTTAACTGCAGCATTTCTAAAAATAAACTAAACTTTCATAAAAAAAAAATACAGTGCCAGATTTTTCATACATTTAAGACATCTTATTGAAACATCGTAAAAAGGTGTCTAAGGAGCCACCACTAATTAAAATATAGAAAAATAACTCTGTTCTTTTGTAGTAATGCTTCTCCCAAATAATGATGTTCAAACCGTGCATACGAGCATAATGAGTTGTGCAAAGCTTTCTTTGTGTATCAGACGTGTAGATTATTATGAGCATATAAAGTTTCGAATTTACCATTATTTAACGTATATTTGTGTTCCTACTTAGACGCCCCAGTAGTCACACGCTGAAAATTTAAGTGAGCAAGGCAGACTCTGAGGAAATACCATTCCCCTCTTCTTTCAATCTCCGTTTTACTCCCAAATCTCTCCCGTTGCTGTCCCATGCCCTCTTTCATGGCCTTTTTTGCCCCAGGAAGCAGAGCTGAAGAGCTATGGGCAGAATGCTGACCCTAGCTGCTTGCGATATTACCAAAGGTACTTCCCAATTCAATGCAAATGCTTCAGGACACTGCTGATCATCTGTGCAAAGTATAAAAAAATACAACTCCAATGTCACGCAAAAGGAAGTTGCAATGCCCACATGCTCCTTCAAACTGCTACAGCCAAAAGTATGATCGGACTTTTTACGCCTTTTACGACCTATACAAATACCTGGCTGTCATAAGCATGCTAACCCTGCGAAATTAAAAAGGCAAGATTTATTTCTGTCTGATATATATTAGGGGCGAAGCTCCTTAGGGGGCTAGCCATGTCCGTATGTCCGTCCGGCGTAGGCCGGCGTCGGGTGCTCCTGCTTCTGCTCGTGAGATCACGTGCTCACGGGCACGTGAGCACATGCTCACGTGCTCGTGTAGGGCAAAAAAAAAAAGAAAAAAAGAAAGAAACAAAGATGAAAAAAATGATGAAACAAAAAATGTTGAAATCTGTTTGCGCAGCGACAGGACGAGTAGGGGGCTCTGAGATGTGGTAGTCACTCAAGACCTGGGGTTTCTGTCATGGATGAAACGTTGCATGTAGCCGCTCAACGTCTATACAGGAGAGGGCGCTGCGGTCAAATGCGTACATAATCGCTTTTTAAACTTTGCATGCATTGGCTCAACGTTTATAGACGAGAGGGCGCTGTGGTGAAATGCTCAAATGCGTATATAACCACGTTCCATACCACACATTCTCTTTCTGACATGGATGAAAACGAACGAAAGGCTCGGCATGCTGCGGCTCAGCATCTACGCAGACAAGCACCACCAGAGCTTCGCCCCAACCAACACCATTCACCACGTGGAGATGCGGTCAATTTTTCTGTCAGGACGTACCTGGTAATACTTAGATAACTGGTCAGCTCAAGATTCAGTTTTTCAGCCCAATGCAGAACTATGGTTTCACACACAGAATTGTTTCATCGAGCCTTTTCAACTTAACCGTGGGGACATTACAGTGTTCCTAGAAGTACAGGCTGCCATGGCAGCCTCATGCGACTCTGGCAGCTCTGCTTCATTAATCGTGCGATAGGGACAGTGCCCAACAAAAACACAATTCTAGATATTTGATGCCCAGATGGCCTGCCCCACCCAGAAAACAGTGCTTCCCTGTATTACACCAAAGTACCGCAGAGAAGTGATAAGACAAAAACCCTATATTAATTTACTCAATCATAGATTCCTATATACAAAATTTTAGACATTCCCTTCTCTTAAAAATTATGGTACCTAAGATAGGGTCACATCATGCATTTTTACATTTGCCTAAAAGCTTTTGTTTTGTGTGTTAACCTCGGAGGAACAGGAAGCTGTCTAGAACAGTGGAAGTTTGAAAGTGCACAAATATGATAGTAACCTCATACTAGAAAAAAAGCAATTTACTACAGTAGGCTCGTGATAATTCAAACTCCAATATTTCATGCTCCAGGTTAATTCAAACGAATTTTAAAATTTTGGTTGTCCTGCTATGTTTTTAACTCCTTCATGCCACTTTTTTTTCCTTTTTTTTTAAGTTTTATTCTTTTAGTATTACACATAAAATTTGAGAAGTTAATTACGCAAAAATCAGAGCTAGCGAAGAAAAAAAAAATTTGCCAACTAAAACGAGTGTTGCCATCTATGATCAACGCCGCAAAACTACTCCGGACGAGCCTAGCTCGTCCATGGAATTGAGGGCTACCGAAAAAAACACTGGACGAGCTGAGCTCGTCCATGGCATTTTTAGCCAGAAAGTGGTAGACGAGCTCAGTTCGTCCAAGGCACTTAAAGGGTTAATGCATTCATAAGCCGTTTAATTCGAGCAGCGTTTTCGTGCAATTTGTGCTTTTTGTTCTAGCAACCCCTACGACCGTGCTTCTTTCCGAGCACCGGTGCACTGCTGAAGAGAAGCAATACCTGCGGAGCTTGCCTCCGCGGGTGACGCTTCTCTGCGGAGCACCAGTGCTTGGTAAGAAGTGCGCCTAGCTGGGCTAAGCAGGGGACACATGAGCGATGAAAACGGCCGTTGCACGGCAGTTTCCATACAACTTACGCAGACGCTGTGATGTGACAGCACACGATAGGTTCACGTCACAGTATCCGTGCAAGTTGCCATGGAAGCTGCCCCGCGGTGCCCATTTTCATTGCTCATGTGTCCTACACAATAGATAATGTTTTTGCTCGATGAACAAACTTAATTTTGACTTGAGCTGTCGTGTGCTGTCTAAACAGTCCACGATAGGCAACATTTGTGAGGGACGAATAAACTTATCTCATACCCTTCACCAATGTTTTATCTGTTGCACACCTGCTTATGATTAGTGGGCCTCTGTAGAGGAAATCATGAAATGTCTGCTTTGTATGTGTAGCCATCCGTATAACAAATCATATTTTATCTTGCATCATATTAAGACAAGTTTGTGATAATTCAAACTTCCAATAATTCAAACAAAATTTGTGGCTTCCTGGAGTTTGAATTGATGAGTCTACTGTAAGTGTGACAATCATAAATACACTATGCATATACTGGTACGATAAAAATTTTGTACTGTCAACTAAGCCTACTTTATTTCTCGCTAAATTGAACAAATTGGAAGGTGAAATTGACCACAGAATTTTTGTCTTTCGTTCCACAAGGTGATAAGCCACAATGATAAGCCGCACTACTTCCAATAGAGATAGGGCACCTCTGGAATCATTTCGAGCTTGGCTGCCTTACAGAACCTGCTTTGTACCAATTGGTGCAAGTCTGGTAGTACTGACAAATGCATTGTTTGTATCTTGTAGCACTGAAAAATACATCCCAGATGTAGTATACTTTTTAAAATAAGTTAGCACTTATACATTACTTATGAAATTGAGTTGGATTTTATATTACTTGATGTGACTGACTTATGACCTAGATTATTAAATAAAAGAATGTCCAAATATTTACTTGCTGATGAAAACAGATAGCTCTGAACAAGCGTGACAATGCTTTCCTAAAAGAGCTTGATTTTGGTTTTATATAGAGCTTAAGTTTGATCATACATGCCTGAAAATGTATTCAAAGTGCCGCAAGTCAGACTATACGGGGGGGATAAGTTTTAATGAAAACAAAATTTAAAAAAGAGTGAGAACTGCTATTTGAATGCCGTCCCGTAGGTGTTTCTTGAGTTCAGCGGACATTAGCTAAGAAAATATTCGTCATGATAAGTTGACTAATTAACTCAAATATGTTAATCAACTTTTTAATTATTGGTTTTACGGGTCATGCTGCGATTGCAGAATTGATGGCAATTGCTACTAGAGGCCAGACCAATTAAAATAATATGCAGTAGTTTATTAGTGTTTGAGATATTAATTAATCAATTTTCATGCTTTTAGCTTGATTTGAAAATGGTGTGCAAAAACGCACCGTGAGCCGTGCCCACAATGACACCTGGAAGAGTGACTTAGTCACTCATTTGAGCGTCATTCTGGGCAGGGCTTGCGGCATGCTTTTTGCATGCAATTTTTAAACTGGGCTAAAAAAACATGAAATTTTATTAGTTAATATCAAACTTTTGCAAATTCTTTTAATTGGTCTGGCCTCCGATTGTAGTTACCGTCATTTCTGCAATTGCAACATGACCCGTAAAGCCAGTAATTAAAAAGTTAATCAACAGATTTTAGTTATTTAGTCAACTTAGCATGACAAATATGACCTCAGCTAATGTCCGCCGAACTCGAGAGTAAACCTAGTGAAAACAGCATTCAGCTAGCAGTTTGCACTTTTTATTAAAAATTCTGTTTCCATTAAAAAACGTCACCCTGTATATTCTACCTTTCAATGTGGCCCAATTTGATGCAAAGTGAAGCTCAAGCACACATTTTAGAAATCTAGATGCAAATAAATTGTTATGTATTAAAGAAAAAATAACAAAAAAACACATAGTTTTGAACTTGCAAGAAATGTTTAAAAATCAATTCCAAAAATGTATTTATAAGTGCGCTTTACATTAGGAAAGAGTAAATACATATCTGATTTTCTATAGAAAAAAAACATTTGCAACAATACCTAAACAGTCCCGGCTATCAAGATGCAGGCATACAAAGATAACTTTACATGGAATATGTCATAGTGCCATTAAAACAAATTATAAAAACGAAAAGTTATTTAGATTCTTAATTACATGATGCAGGCAAAATGAAAGCTCCAATTTGCTTATCTTTGCAAGAGTTTGAAAGTATACTTACCCAATTATGCCAACTTCTAGTAGGTTTTGTTACAAGTTTTGTTTGCATATCAATTTTGAGAGAGCCATAACTTGCATATATCATTCGCGGCTACCACATGGGCTTTATGTTGCAACATGGGTCGGGTTGACTTTCACGTACCAAATAAGATTTATACGAAGAATAAGATTTACGTTGCACACCTTGTAAATATTTGTGGAGGCATCATTCTCCCACAGAGTTCTAATTCTAGAGAGAACCTTAGTTGCCCTGTACTAAAAAGAAGTAAACACTAGGTTTTTAAATCAGAAGAAAGGTTCAACAGCATCTAGATGTGGCTGAGCACTAAGTATATTTCCAAGCAACGGTAAAACGGTGTGGATGCTAGATTCTGTTTCACTTTACAACGAACTGCAGTGGACGCTACAAGCCACCCGGCCAATCCAGTGCTGTGAACGTACCACGTGACCATACATCCCACACGTCACTGCCCCCCTCCCAAAGGTCACGTGACACTCCCACGGGAATGAATTGGCTTCTTTAATTGCTCGTAGCACACTCCGCGGTTCGTCGTAAGACGAACCAGAGTACGTAGTAGAGAGCTTGACTAGCTGGCTTTCCGAGGAGCGCCTCACTGTGCAAGGGTCGCTAGTGAAGCGACGGTGGCCCGGTGGGTGATCAGGCAGAGGTGAGCAGGCGGAAGTGAGGTGTGAGTGAGGAAAAAGCAGCAGCACCCAGTCTCTTTCCCAGCCAAGCAACCTCCGAGTAAACGGTAGCAGCAATCAGTCGGAGCCAGTGAGGTGGTGCTAAGTCGGGTCAGCCGCGGGAGAAGCGGTCAAGGCAGAAACCAAAGGAGCCAGATGTATGTACTGAATTACCCGAGGAACAAATCTCTGCCTACTTTTGGATCTGGGGACAAAATGAAAAAGAAATGGAGAAAAACAAGAAGCTTTTTTTGTTCCTCAAAGGTAAACCTGACTCTATTCTCGGCAAACAAAGTTGGAAAAACGGGCGGAATTTGTAGCCACTCTTTGGTGGTTTTCGAATTTGAAAAACGAAAACCCAGGAAAGAACCTAACTTAGCGACAGCTGGACAGTTACAACCAAAGAGAAAGGAAACAAAGGAAAACTCGAAAATAATCTAGAGCTTCACCAGTTCACTTGGAGGTTTTCTTTTAGTGGGAGTTTGAAAGTAGGAGCTGAGGGCTAGTCAAGATTACAACTTTTAGGGGTAGTAGGAAGAAGCAGGCAGAGACAGTAATAGCTCCGGGTTAGAAAGACCTTTATTCAGTACATACATCCTAGTCTAATTACCATGTGAGTAAAGAACAGGTCAGTCAAAGAGGGTCTTAAAAGCAAAGCAGGTTAATTCTGGTGGTGAAGCAAGAGCAACATGATGCACTTAGCACTGCTTCAGGCTCAACAGAGAGAAAAAGCGGAAGAGAGTTTTGTCCGTTTAACAGAAAGGGAGATATACTTTGAGACAGTCCATAAGGAAAGAGAAAGGAAGGACTCGGAAAACAGCAAGCGACACTAGAGTACTTTCGGAAATGCTCACTCATCGATGCTACTAATTTGGTCGGGCATCGTTCTCTTACTTACATGCCGTTTGCCCCAGTGTCCTGTGGTAAAAAACGACAGGCGGGTTAGCAGCACGGGACCTTTGCTATCAGAAACCGTGAGGAATCATGACGAGGAAGCAACAAGCGATGAGCAAGGATTCCCTACACAGCGACAGCAGCATGCTGGAAAGCATGACAGCCAAGACAGTCTCCCGACCACAATCCCCAATGGTGGCACCCCCTGAGCCGACAGAGACTTCGCAAGGACGTCCACAGACTTTCACGGTACATCACGAGAAACTGCCCTTCCCCGGGATATGTTATCAGCCCTGTGCCTCACGTGTGAAACAAACTAGCGAACAGTGATGATTGCAACGGGCATTTTGCACACGAGACTTTCACTCCTCCCTATCAGTCGACACACTCCGAAAACCTGTGAAAATCTGTACAGATGGGCAACTGAGAGTGATGGGAATTCAAAATGTTTGAACGTGAAAATGACAACACAGAAAATAAATATTCGTCCGACCGCAACGAAATGACATGTCAGGCAACCTGCTATGTGAGCACTAACGCACACTGGCACAATGTCAGGTCTATCTCTACAGTCACCTATAGTTGCACTCTATGCCCCAACATAAATCCTTTGTGTTGAAGCTCTACTCGAGGGTTCCAATGAACGAAAAGTTGCAGATAAAACAAGCGAAGCACATACTTCCCTAACTACTACCTGGACAGAGGCTGAACTCGTATACCCTGTTCACCCTTAAAGGGGCCCTGCAATCATATTTAAGCGTCTACCTTTTTTGCGGTTTCCATGTCTCTTGGGGTTCGGGCAAGCCAGCGGGCACGGAGAGAGTAACTAAATATCAGTGCGTCATATTTTAACCGGACGACGCGGAAACCTCCTCCACCGACGAGGGCGACCCGCGGTACCGAAAGCGCGCAAAATGTGACGTCTTAGGTCCTGGCCTTACTACTGGTCAGAGCCGCTAAAAGCTTTTTTTTTTAGCCGAGATACAAAATATAAGTGTCGCGAACCGTTTCAATTATGTATGAAAGTAGTTTTTGTTCAGTATTTTAGATCAGAAAAGAAACAAATGCAGTTTATAAAGTACGGAAACAAGAAATGACCCGTCGACATACCCGCCACCAAGCGGCGGAAAAAACGGCGCATACTAGAAAGGGCTAGTGGGATGAGGCGACGACGAATGGCGAGCGTAGGAAAGGTCCCGAAGCATAGAAAGGCCATTTGGCGGTATGGCAGCGCGAAGTGGCTCCCGTTCTGTACTGATATTTAACGCGTGTTTGCTGTCGTTTGTGGCCAATGAAGTGTTATGCCGAAATAGTCTTTAATCGCGCAGCAAATGCAATGCGAGCCGGCCTTGCCGCCCGCTTCATACAGCCTATCCAACACACGGTTTAGTGGCGCCCTCTCGAGCCGTCGACACGGAGTGCGGCAGCCGTGAGCTCTCGAAGAACTCACTATCCCTCCTCTAGTTCACGGCCACTCAAGCCAGGACCTACGACGTCATGAAGGCGGTTATTTTTTGCTTGTTTTTGTAATTCTAATTTGCTTGTAACTTCTAAATAAAGCGAATTTTGCGAAAAGAAAAGTTTCATTAAGTTACTACGTTCAGTGCGCTTAGGTTCGGTGCAAATTAAAAACCAGTCAAATAGCTGTTGCAGGGCCCCTTTAAGCTGAGGTTGCAGCCAATGCCACAAGCACGAGAGCTCGAGGTCACTGCTTTGAAGCTTTCTTTCACAGGACGAGCGCTCGCGCTAGAAATGCGTGTCTCAAAGCCAACAGTGCGGGCTAGTTCGCACTTGTAGCTTTGGCTATGGTCCCAGCTTAGGGTGAACAGAGTATAGTAAAGGCAACTGGTAGAAAGCTAAGACCCTCGTTCTCGTGTCTAGAGCCGACTAGCTGAGGATTGCTAAAGCTGCTTTCCCATCTTCAAGGTCCCACCATCCAGCCAAGACTAGTCACACACTGCTAAAATCTCCCCCACCCCCCTTTTCCTCTCACGGGTGCAGTTACGACAGAACAATGTGACAGCAGACTCCTCCTTTCTGCCAAGAGCAACACACAGTACGTTTTAGGCCTATCTATGTATAAGTGCATCCTCAGTTTCTTTTTCGCCCAAACACCCTGTTCCGATGACTATCCGAAACCACTCTGTAAGTACACTTCTGTGGAGAGGGAACACAGACAATGTTGCAGCCATGAAGGCCAGAGGGAAGGAGTGGTTAAGAAAATAACTTTTTGGCACCCACAAGAAAAGTATAAAAAATAGGTCATCTGGAAAACAATGCAGTTCTGATGGCCAGAAAAAGTAAACAGAAAAGAACACTGCCACGGACTCACTTGCTCACCTCTACAAAACATGCATGCACCAAGCAGGTGCCATTAATGTACACGGCTCGATATTTACATGGCGTAAGCTACAGCTGCATTGAGAGGAGTTATCGCGGCCTTAATACTTGAGTGAAAGCTAAAAGTCACGGCACTGCAGTCGCAGCAATAAAGCCCCACCAAAAACGGCAAATGAAACCATAATCCACCAATGCTTTTTTCTGGAGATACAGCCCCAGAGAAAAGAGGTGTGGAAGTCTGCCTAGAGCATAGATTATCCAAAGTATCTACACAGACAAAATTAAAACAGCTCCAGATTAAAAGAATTCAGAGCTCTGACAAGCTACTCCGATTTTACTACCTGCATTCTCCACTTTCGACTTTAAAAAAAAACACTTTACTTTCAATAATAAAAAACAAACATTAGAAAAACAAAGGTCTACTATTTGATAAATTAGAGGGAAGCTGAAACGGTTTTTGAGTTTGAAAATGCTGGGAGAGTTTGGATGTAGGTGCTTTAAAAATAGTGCGCATAAAGTTTTCTGTTTTTTTTCTTCAATGCTATTAGTAGGAGCGAGATAAATTCGTCTTCTGTAGCTCTGCTGCCCACCGAGCACAGGAGTGGAAGGCAGGAAGGAGAAAACTAGCAAAAGTGACATCATCAGAGGTGACAGATGACCCTTGCTTGCCTTTCAGCTAATTCGGAAATTTTAGGAAGGATGTCACAATGCCAGTGACAAATAAGAAAGGGGCAGCAGAGAGGTTTGAAACATGCCCAATGGCACGTGGCAATTGCTGCATGTTTTACCAAAATTCAAGTGGCTAACACTAAATCCTGCCCACGTTTAGTGCAATACCCAAAGGCAAAACTCAGTTTTTTTAGAAAACGCTTCAGCTTCCTTCTAAGCAATTGAGCACCATGATCGCACTCACATTGAGCCATTCAAGAAGGAAGAATATAGAATAAACTGTAAACAAAATATGCTGTACCCCAGAAGCACATCTTGCAACACTTGCTCATGTAGAAAGGTGTCAGCATACCACAGCACTGTGCGCATTGTGCCGTAGTGCCATAACGGCAGGTTAGAGGGTGTAACCAAACTGAATTTGCCTCTCAAAAATATTTGCAGGAGTAGACAACCTACTTCTCGAAACTGCTCAAAGCACAGGTCTGAGTTAACAGCCTCGGAGTGAACACTGCCACCAGCAACACAAATTAGCCAGCAGAAAAACGAAAGGCAGAACATAGAGGTTTTCATATGAGAGAGGTTGTGGCGAAGGTGATACTTCGTCAGGACCTCTAAGTGAGATTACTCTACAGTACAAATAGGTTTGCAATATGTCTATAGTGCAGTACCCTGCTAGCAATGCCAGAATACCCTGCTCAACTCAGTGACAAAAACTGCTACATTATGCAAAAAAAAAAAAAAACTAAATCTGTGGTGTAACTTTAGAAGTAGACACATCTTCCTCAACCTTCTGTATCCCTGAACCAAGGGTAAAAAAGAAAGAGCTTGAGCTTCTTCACAATTACCTACATCACTCAGGATATTGAACACATTTTAAACAATAACAGTTTTTTTTAGAAGTTACTCTCCGCCACGCCAAGTTCACATCACAACCTCCTACAAACCCCAGGTTCTTAAAACGAGCGTAAAACAACAAAATAACCTTTAAATAAACCCAGCCAACCTCGAGTTAAGTTACCCTCACAACCTCCCACCCAAATCAACCACGCCGTAAGGTCCACGAAACATTGAGGCACGAATTGGCCATGGGATTTTGCCGGCGTTTTCTGCGGCCTGGGCGGACTGAGTCAGACCTGAGAGAAGAGGTTCAGCCGGGGCCAAGACCTCCTAACCAGCTGAGCAAAGAAGCCCGCCTTTTTGGGCGGGGCCCTCTTGGCCCCGCCCCGCCCCCAGAGTGCCCTGAACCGTCGGCCACGCCCCTTCAGAGGGGGCGGAGCGTTCGAGGGGAGGGGGAGCGGGGAGTGCAAGCTGCTCCTCGCTCAGGGCCTCTACCTGGGCCAGGTAGGACGGGGGTGGGGTTACCTGCAGTCCCACACGGATCTTTTTGGTCAGGGCCCCCTCTGGGAAGATGGCTTGCACTTGGGGCACCACTGTGGAGCTGAGCATGCCGCCCTCGGGCCCCACCGCGTGCACCTCCTGCCGGGTGCGGCTCACCACCGCAAAGTACTGTGGGAAGTCCGTCGTGAGGATGCGCGTGATGCGGTTCGTCTGCAGGTCCTCCAGGGCACTCAGTTCTGCGAAAGAGGCCAGGGGTGCGGGGGATCGGGACTTCTTAGGGGACGGTGTCCAGAAGCATGGGCGTCGGTGCTAAAGCGAAAGGGGGTCGGCCGCGCTCGACGCGTCAAGCTGCCTAACGAGAAAATCCATGTAAAAGCTGGAGTGACGAGACTATATTCACTGACAAGGTGAAAACGGCAGGGCGTCCTTTTCAAATGCTTCTCTCCAGCACGTGCCCATTGCCTTTCGCTGTGTTTTGACAGCACGTGCATGCTCGAGGATCGTGGGATATCGAAGCATGGAACGACAACAGGAGCTCCTTTCTGCCGTTCTCGTAATATCAGTGACTATGATCTAGAGAATGCCATGACACTGCTAATGAGGTGGTTTCGGAACCTATGCTAAATGTTGCGTTATTCGAACGTTCGCCATACAGAGACTTTAGAACTTGAGTGATTTCAGGTCCTCTGGTCTAGAATTCGTATAGACTGACCCTAAAAGTGATAACCCACTAGCAATGCTCTGTGCCATTGTACCGCTTCTACGAAAAACTGGTATGAATGCTAAAATTAAAATAAGTTCTGCAAGTTCTACAAGAAAGCATATTATGGTGGTAATTCTCTTTTAAACTCTAAACCAACTGATTCGCTTGGCATCGAGCGAACCATACCTGCTGGATATGTTACGCACGCACTGTCAAAAAAGTCAAAGTTGAAGTCAAAAATTTAAAAAAGTTTTAGATGGACTGGTTTAGTATTTATTTAAGAAAGCCGAGAATTATAACAATAAGAGTGATGTGATCGACTCGTAATTTTGGAGCATTTTTCGGAGCAGCAAAAATAACTTTTGAAGCACAAGCATATGTTCAAATACTACGGTAGGATTCGTGAATATTTTGTATTTATTTATATTGCAATAATTCCAGCCACCTATACGGTAAAAGAACTTGTTGTTGGGCTAGTTGGTGTTGACTGTATTGAACCATGGTTAAAAGCGCTAAAAAGACGTACACAAGATAGAAGACAAACACGGGCGCTTGCCTTGCCTTGGACACCTATACGGTTGTTCAAGGCAAGAGGAAAATCGCTACTACTATAAATATAAAGCATAAAAAACGAATTTGCAAATCACAACAATGCACTACAAAAGGGAAACCCTAAATGTTACACTTTCATGAAAGGTATATAAAATAGGTAGAATAGAATGATTTCAAGTACCAAAATTGTGCTTTGTTTAAGGTTCAAAGGTTGCAATAAATCAATGTAATTCTTAATTTCGTTAAAAAAAAGCTTTCTCTGTCATGCAAACTATAAATATGCATCCAAAAAGATCAATCTGCGCCAAATTCAGTTTAAGGTTATGACCCAATCCACTGCTCAAGCTATTTGAGTTTTAATTTAATTTACTGACTGCACCCACAGAATAGGTAAAGGTCAATATAGAGGTGATCACTAAATAATGAATTTGAAATAAAAATAAACCTACAGCATTGCCTATATAAATCCCCTCCCTATACATAAATACTTTTCCTTACATCTTGAATTTAGAAAACCTTATATCTTGAATTAGACGAAAAAAAAAAAAGAAAAAAAGACCAGTGATGCACACAGTGCGACAGGATGTCACAGTCTATCATATATAGCCGTGATTTCATTTTGAAAATTTTGTCTGAAAAGCAGAGTTGTCACATCAGCATTCACAAACTCCCCTTTTTTCCCCTCCAATATCCGACACAAGTGGAAGCAGCACCCCAACTGTTTTTCCCTCTGCATGTGGGCGGGCTGCGGCAAAACGAGACACGCAGAACCACGACTTCTACCCCGCGTGTGCCACTTTACTGCAGTGCACAAGCGCGCACTGAGAGGTGCACTCATAGGAGCTAATTAACCTGCCCATACAGACCACAAACAGTGTAATTTTAGTAGACCGCATTGTGAGGACTCACTAAGATAGCGAGTGCGCCTACTTTTTGTTTTTTGCATCGCGACCCGCGCGTCCGATAAGCATCACCGCTAAGACTATTTAAACGAATGTTCTTTCAGGAATAAACCCTTCTTGCAAGCGCAGTTGTTGCTCTCGCATCGGTCACTACAGTGGCGACGAGGCACTGTAGTGACCGACGCAGGTTGAGGCGGGCGTTGCTGCGTGGCGTGGATGGCACCACGAACACGCAGCTCGAAATGGGACGCTTTACTAACGTCTGTGTGCGGCGTTCCAGCAAATCTTTATTTACTTGTTGCCTTTGTCTCAAACGTTGCACACTAACCAACCACGGCCGCGACGTTCCGGGAGAAGGTGCAGGTTCGTGGTGACTGGCTTTGACGTTACATCTTTGACCTTACACTCCGTGGTTACATTCCAGGATTTGAGGCGTTCGCTGACCTCGCGATACCTGAATAATGGGTTACTGCTTGTGTTATCTTTCTCACATTTTTTTTCAATTTGCTTGAGCAAATTTTTTGTAAGCAAAACAAAGCTTTATTTTGTTATCTCCGTCGTTTCCTTTCGAACGCATGTACTCCGACTCGGGGTTGAGGAAATCATGGAGCAAATGCGTAAACAAAGTTAAGTGTTTCTCCCTCCTTTGTTTCACTTTGTCACGGACGTCCTCCAACTGTAAGTTCCTAGGCCGCGTCATTCGGGTAGGATGAATGTTAGTGGATAGCAAAGTTCGCGTTTAGTATTTATAGGGGTGGGTGTTCACTCTATATTTTCTGGAAATTGATAATCCCCCAAAAAGTGGGGTGGGCGATGACTCGGGATATTACATGTCCCTGCTGTAAGAATCCGCTAGTGAGGCGGGGCCCGAGGTAATTTCGTTGCTAAAATACATTAACTTTTGGCACATTTTTGACGCAAATTCATTGCGTTTCTGCAAAATGTAACAGGATGTAGCCAGGTAAGCACTTTGGTGCAAGTGGCACAGCAATCGTGTCACTGCAATGGGTTGCATAATACCATGTGGCATTTTTACACAATCAGAAAGAAAAAAGGATATTTCATCTCAATCAAGTCGTGCACGCTGTCACGTTTGGTGTTTCAGCAATATGGGATGATTTAACATGTACAGCAACACGAGGCCCCGATGTGACTCCGTAGAGGTGGCACTGCTATTGGCAGGGCGCACGTGTGGACTCTTCATTTCCCCCAAATCTGGATCCTGCAAACGTGCAGCGCCCACACCTCGTGTGGGCTTGTTTGTAAACAGCGCGTTGGCCTATGTGCTTCATAAGTTTAAGTTTTTTTTCTACCCGCCTGTCAATACCAAGCAGAGGGTACCGGTCCATTTGGTCGAAGAAAAGAAAACATGTTATCACGTTTGCATGGCTAATATTTCCCAATAACATCTCGATACAAGATGACGACGAGTTCTGCACCCTCCAAGACACGGCTACTAACTTCGGGTGTGTCGTACCTTCTCCCCTCGAAGCTCTCATTGAGGACTTCCTGCACGGCCTCTTCGGACGCCTCCAGAGTGTGCTCCTTCCACGTCTCCCCGTTGTCGCTGCGCAGGATGGTGATCTCGCGCTCCTTGCCACGCAGCGAGGCAAAGTGAGGCACCTCCAGGATTACGGGGCTGCACGAATGCCGGCAAGACTCAGGGCGGTTCGCAACTGCCCATGAGACCAAACAAACGCAACGCGAGAAACTAGAAAGTACAGGTTTGGCCAACAAGTTTCGTGGCAAGTGGGTTTTCATTCATGTCGTAACTCATATGTTTTGCTTACTGCGAATTCTAAGAACTCCATCTAAGAGGTGTCTCCGTAGGGATCAAAGAAACTGATGAGATGAGAAATTGACTCTAAGCATTATTGCGAAGTAATGCAAAACAAATTTTGTTAAAATCTCTTTTTAGACCTCTTTTTTCCCCTCTATCTTATTGATTGCTGCCTTTATGTTGTTTCCTCTTCTAATATTTTCTTTTAATGACATCTCTCTCTACTGTTGTTTCATCTCATTTATTACGGGGAGGCTTTTCGGGTACACATTTTTTACAATATAACACTTGAGGCAACCATATAGAGTGCTCCTCAACCATATAGGGAGCTTCTCTGGACCTTCGCGACAGGTGATCTGCCACTATGTACCAGCGGACAGGTCGGGGCTATTACAAACGCACCAAAGTGCTTGAGCCTCTCACCCATAGAGAGTGCTTTACAGGTCGGGGCTACTACAAGCAAACCAAAGTGCTTTAGCCTCTCACTCATTGAGAGTACTTCGCTGCGACCAGCACACGGGGCCATTATAAGCAAACCAGAGCGCTTGATCCACTCGCCCCTTGGTGAGAACCACAGCCATGCATCCAATCCGCCACCATATTGAGTGGGGGAGAAGGCCCCTAAGGAACCACACAAGGGGCAAATATGTGACCATCAATCCCACTGCCACCTCACTGAATGGAGGGGAGAGGTCTTGTTTGAGCTGCAGTGGAGTGCGAACTGAATTGAGAGGAAAAACAAGAGTAATTTATTATGTGACAGCTGTTCATCTCACTGATCAGCTTAGAAAAATAAAAATGATTGAACTTATTTTTATTTCAATTTATATTATTTTAATGTATTTATTGATATACACCAAATTAGTAATGATCTCTCGTAATAAATGTTTCTTACTATTAGCCGGAACGCATATTATTTAAGAATTCAATCTCTACCTCTAGCGACGGGATCGAGCAGCCGGCATTCCTACACCGACGGCACACTCCAGTGACATAGTCGGCTATTGCGCAAGTGTGTTTCCTACGGCGAAGGTTGTTGCACGAGAGGCTTTGCCACTGAAGCAAGGTTGCAAGCGCAGGTGTTTTATCTGATGTCACCGTCGCGGAAAGGCCCCCTCTGATGAACGCGTCTAGTGCGCATTTGTTGTGGGGACTGATTTGTTTAGTAAGCAAAATAACCATGTTTGGTTTGATGGTTTAGATAAAGTGGTTAAAAACTACAATACCTCTTTTTATAGATCTATTAAAATGACTCCAATTGAAGCCTTATTAAAAAAGAACGAAGAGGTTGTCAGGAGCACTTAGTATCTGCCGATACGTAATAAAATGCCAAAATTCAAAGTTGGTGATACTGTGAGATTATAAAAATATAAAGGTTTTTTAGATGCGGAGCATCTCTTGCTCGGGTCTATGTCCTGCGAGCGTCGTAGTCTGCACCCACACTACGCATGCGCAACTCTCCTCCTTCCCTCTTTCCAACAGCTGCGCGTTACTCTCTCCGCTCTCTCTCTCTACCAGCTGCGTGCACTGCGCGTGCGTTTGATTGTACTCACACCGCGCGCGCACGTGCAACTCTCCTCCCTCTAGTCTCCTCTCCTTCAAGTGTGAAAAAAAGAAACGGCGAGCGGCGAGCGTTCCAAGTTTCTCTGCCGCGAGCCGCTGACGAAGGTTCGCGTAGGGGGTAATGCTAGGGCAGTCGGTGGCGCCATCTCTCGACGTCAGCACGCAACTGACTCTTTCCTCGGAACCAACACGATGCTCCGCATCACACCATGGTTCCCCTCGGGAAGATGGTGTAATTTTTAAAAGGGTTACAAGCAAAAGTAGACGTCTGAAACTGAAATGTTTAAAATCAAAGAAGTCTTCAGCGATGGCGTTCCATATTAACATTTAGTTTACATAAAAGGAGAGGATATGCGGGGGCAATTTATGGAATATGTTCCTATAGGGGATTTTTATATACAGGGTGTTTCACGAAGGTGGACAAATTCAATATTGCGAAAACTATGCGTCGTAACAAAAAAGGCTTGTGTCGTTTTGGTCCTGGGCCAGGAGCCTATTTAGGAAAATTATTAAAGTCCGGGATAATTAAGTTGTTAATTATTTTTGAGTAATTAACTTTTTTAATATTGTGTTTAAGGGCATGGTTTCAATTAGAAAATTGCTCAGCATCATCAAAAACACTAAATCAACAAATTTCAGTATGATAGAAGGCACGCGCAGCATTTTACGGCTTTCTGAAAACCGCACAAATTCGACGGATTTTTAAGTTTCGGTTTGCTATCGCAGCGCATCTTGGCCCCGACGACACCACGCCCCGTGGAGAAATAGTGCAACCAACCACTGCTGCGTCGTGCGATGACAGCGCAGCAGAGGTTGGTTGCACTATTTCTCAACGGGGCGTGGTGCCGTCCGGGCCGAGATGCGCTCCGATAGCAAACCGAGACTTAAAACCCGTCAAATTTGTGCGGTTTTTCAGAAAGCCGTAAAATGCTGCGCGTGCCTTCTATCCATACTGAAATTTGTAGATTTAGTGTTTTTCGATGATGCTGAGCAATTTTCTAATTGAAACCATGCCCTTAAACACAATATTAAAAAGTTAATTACGCAAAAATATTTAACTTAATTATCCCGGACTTTATTAACATTTTCCTAAATAGGCGCCTGGCCCAGGACCAAAACGACACAAGCCTTTTTTTGTTGCGACGCATAGTTTTCGCAATATCAAATTTGTCCACCTTTTGTGAAACACCCTGTAGAGTATTCATGTTATTTCTTTAACATCATTTTTCAAGGTCATGGGAATAGGGGTGGTCCAGAACTCTCATATTCTATACTACTTCCGTAGAAGCTTGAAGCCACCTTAGACAGGTAGCACGATGTCCAAACCGTTGCAAAAGGAGAGGTGACAAAGATAAACAAAATAGAATGATGCAGACCAGATCAACCCATATCTGACCTTTAGATCTTCATCACTGCTAAGAAGGATCTTCCAGCAGCCTAGCCCTCGTTAGGTAAAGATTATTACCAAAAATATGAAATATTAACAGTCGTCCTATTTTAAACGAAATGAAACTCCCAATATTTCAAACCTTGCTGCGTGTTCCTGACCAAGAGACCGAGCAGGTAAAGACCCGTTCATACATACAGCACAGTGCTACCTCAGCGTATTAGTCAGCACTGGAAAGTGAGCTCACCTTATGCTGATGCAACACTGACTCTGCACTTGTCTCAGTACACAACACCGATAGTGCTTACATAGCACCGCTTCCCTGTTAAGTAAAGTGCAAAGCAGTACTACCTAGCTTAGTGTCCAACATTTTTGCCAACCCATCACCGCAAGCCTCCCCTCCCTCTCCCCTCGAGACAATGGGAGCACCCACCCGAGGAACTTGGCCCCGGCAGGCCCCACTTCGAGGATGCGGGAGGCGCAGGCCTCCCCTTCGAGGAGCGGAGGCGGGTGGGGCAGCTTCTCCTTGCGCAGGTAGCGGCAGGTGATGCGCATGGGCATCTGGGCCTTGCGGGGCGGGATGATGACCCGCACGCCGGAGTGGCGGCAGCCGCGCATGGCCCCGCCACGGGCGTCCACCAGGAAGCTCACCAGGAACCTGGTCGGAGAGCGGCGATGCAGCACGCGCGCCCCGAGGCCGCTCGGGTTTCCGCAGATCCTTCTACGTGCGATTGCGGAACCTGCTCCCGTGCACCCCACTTTTTCGTTCTCCCGAAACATTTAAGGGCTGGTTTGGACAGTTGCGTCGGTTGCGTTCGGTGCAACAGAAAGGAGGGCAACAACAAAGTTGCTGGGACAAGTATTTGCCACGCACAATGTGGCAAGCGAGGCAGCTTCGGGAAGCAATTGTCAGTCATGAATGCTTGAGTGTCCCATCATTGCTGTCAATTGGGCCACTCTGGCACACACAACAGACACAAATGTTTGAACCAGCTTAAGGAAGTAGCATAGATGTACTATGCAGCAATGTGGCGGCAGAATTTAACCCTAAAATGGGTTCTTCTCGCTTCCTGACTAACAATATCCCGTTGGTATTTCTTTCCCACATGTCACATACAAAAAGTGATGCAGCATTCTGTGCATTTTATCAGCATGATGGCTCGCGAAATTTGGTAACCCCTAGTCCATTCTAGCAGAATGAGCATGTTTCCCTTACTTTAACGAGTGATGCTCCCTTATTATAGATATCTTCAACCCAGTTTCAGGGAATCTTCTATCATGTTGAACTTGAACCACACTTCCCTAAACGAAATACCGTAAAGAGTGATGCAAATGTGCTACATAATGGTGATTATGAGGCTCTCGTTTAAAGACGCAAGCACTGTATCAGAGATCGGAGAGCGGGAGATTACTGTGCCACTTTTCTTTTATACAGTCACCTTGGGTGTTATTGCACTGCTACATCAGAGGTTCAACTCTGAAAATATAAAAGAATGCCTACTGTTTTCCACGTGGATCTTGTCTGTTTATATCTCAAGTAATGACTCATGTAAGAAATCTACAACATAACCAGTAGAAGCTCTTGCCCGGACAACAGGGTTTTGATAAATATTCAGATAACACCTGGTAAATAAACTTAAGTACACTCTAAACCATCTACTATTTCTCTCTCATTCAATATTGCTATATACCTTGATTTCATAAGACGATACGCAGCATGTGCATCCCACGGCAAACAATTGATAAACCCGGTTCAGGCCACGTTTCCAAGATGCTCGCCTTCACGCTGAACTCGTTTTCATACCATAAAAAGACACCCTGACTGTAACCTAAACAATTTGTGAGGATGCCACGTCACATTTACCACGATAATGTCATCATCCCTTCCTAAGCATAATGCAAATACTCTGGTAGGAATAATTAGTATGTTTTAGTATGCAGGAGATGCACCACACTGTGGCCACTGACAAGGTTAGAACAGCAGGGAGGTCATTCGACTGTCTAGCTCCGGCGCTAGCTCTCTACCTTTGACAATGTTTCGGCGTCCTGTCAGCCCAGAGCGTTAGCTTCAGCCAAGTGTCCTGAGGCTCACGGGACAAGGGCGTCCCGTCAGCATCGACCGTGTGTCCGAAAGAAACGCCTCGCCGTTCTCACCTTTGCAGTGACCATAATTACATTTCACGATTAGTAAATGTTAGTGAATGGTTAGCATATCACTTGCACATAGTCACTTTCCTCATAAAGTTGAGGTATGCTACAATATAGTATTAACGACAGTCTCAGACAGCCCGATACATGACGAATGCTTTGCATGTATGAGGCACGGCCACGGCAACATATACAGTCGCAAGAAATTGACATTTGCTCGCTATTCATAATAAGCCCTATACAGCTGCACAAAGCACTGTTTAGTATACCATTTAGTACAGTAGGCTCACAATAATTCAAACTCTGATATTTCAAACTCCTGGTTAATTCAAACAAATTTAAAAATTTTGGCTGTACCGCTAGGTTTTTAGTGTATTCAAAAGCCGCCCAATTCAAACGACGTTCTCATGTAATCTTTTTTGTTGTCACAGTCCCGTTTCTATCCGAGCACCGGTGCACTGCAGAGAGGCAACACCCGCGGAGCTTGCTTCTGCGCGTGTTGCCTCTCCGCAGTGCACCGGTGCATGGTGAGAAGCACCCTCAACAGGGCTCAAGCGGGCGGGTACACATAGGCTATAAAACGGGCACCACGCAAAAGTTTCTCTAGCAACTTGCGCGGACGCTGTGACGTGGCGGCATGGCATAGGTTCACATCACAGTGTCCGCGCAAGTTGCTATGAAAACTGCCGCGCGGTGCCTATTTTCATTGCTCATGTGTCCCCTGCTTAATAGTCCACATGAGACAACTTGGCCTAATGAACAAACTTACTTTTGTTTTGAGTTGTCATGTGCTGTGTGAACAGTCCACGATAAACAACATTTTTGAGGGATAAATAAACTTCTTCATACATTTCAACAATGTTTCATGTGTGGCATACCTGCTTACAATCAGTAGGCCTATGTAGAGGAAATCATCAAATATCTGCTTTGTATATGTAGCAATTCATATGGCAAATCATCAGGTCATCTTGTATCACATTTAGATCAATTTCTGATAATTCAAACGTTTTGATGATTCAAACAAAATTCGTGGCTTCCTGGAGTTTGAATTAATGAGAGTCCACTGTATGTCTAACAAACTGGGGAAACACGTGTACTGGTGAGTAGCTCAATGATCTCAGCATTTACGGCAAATCTGCTAGAAAGAAAGCGGAGAGGCAGAATTGCAAGGTCCGCACGTGCTTTCCATGAGGTCACAATGGCTGCAGCAGCAAATGTCAAGAGCCCCACCCGAGCGCTCCGAGAGTTCCAAGAGGGTTAGAACAACTTACGTCTTCCACTTTAGCTTGCTACTTTGGATCCAAAACGTGCAGCGGAAGAAAGCGGCCACAAAAAGGGTCGGAAGGAAAAAAACAGACAAGTTAGGACGTCTGCGCACGGCCAAGGACACGGGAAAGAGAGCACAGCCAAACGTTAGTACACGCACCATGCCCAACACTGCAGCCTGCTCCAACGCTTCAGCCAACGACACATTCACACACACACAACAGACACAAGGCTGATCGCACTCCTTGAGAATGGCAATATGCTGACCAAATGATCGCCGACAAGAGGATGTATCAATTCAATCTTTTTTTTCTTAAAATCTTCTTTTTTTTTGAGTGTGAATGGATAAGCTCAGCATAGTGTCAGGTATTTCCTCTTTTGCAAGCCTTTTCTCTCTCCCTCTCTCTCGTTTTCAAGGTCTGCTTATAACAAAAAAGGTATGAAAACTAAGGATTGAAGGACAAACAGAAAGTAGCGTTAAATGGAAATGTCCCGATATACAAAGTGCAGAACAGTAAACACTAACAAGAGATTGCTGGTTTTTTCTGCTTTTCTTTTGCAATTGAGAGGCTGTCACCTAAACCACCAGTGTGGTAGAAAGTGCTCATCAGAGGCACCAACTAAGGTGGTAAACGTCAATGTTCGTCACACCATGCCCGCCCAATTTGCGAAAAAGCACCAATTTCTTGTTTGCACTAAATGTGTCGTGCAATGTATATTCATTATCATCGTGGTTTCCTTTTTTATTCACTATGTCCTGTTACTTCACCCAAAAACTGCAATGGGGCTGGGGTGTCACAGAGGAAGTGTGTCCTTAGTTCCTGTTCCCTTGGGATACTTCCACAGAAAACTACAGGCAGGAGGGGTGCCCATGAGACACTTAACCATCTACAATGCAAAACCACTGGCAGTCTGCAAGCTTTCCTTTTAAAATCAATCAGTTGCTTTATTTATTTTACTCCATCAACAAATGCTTAAGTCCTTGAAGATCGGAAATTGTGGAGAAGGATATTTGTGAGCTTCCAGTATAAACCTTCACGTCCACGAAGAGAAAATAAAAAACTTAGCCTTTGTGGTAAGTTATTTGATATCATACTGTGGTCATACAGGCTGCTTGATTTTTTTAATTCAAATAGATTTCTTAAAAACAAGAGGCAAGAGTTATACGAGTGCCGTCTTCATCATGTATTTATTGGGCTCGGCGGACATTAGATGAGGGGATAATCGTCACGGTAAGTAGATTAATTAACGAAAATCTCTTAATTAATTTATTGACTATTAGTTTTAGTGATCATGTTGGAATTGCAGTGCTGACAGCAATTACTAGTAGAGGCCAGACCAATTTAAAGAATTTGCAAAAAGGTAATGATCTTTTATATATCAATCTATCAATTTTCACGTTTTTTCGCCTGATTTAAAAATTGCTATAAAAAGAGTGCATCAAGCCCTGCCCAGAATGACGCTTGTAAGAGCGACATAATCAAATTAGGTCACGTCGTCACTTGCGTCGTCAGCGCACCCACCAGCTAAGGACACGCTGCTGAGATAGTGAAGACACAATTAAAATAATGTCACTCTTCCAAGCGTAATTGTGGGCAAGACTTGAGACACCCTTTTTGAGCGCAATTCTTAAATTGGGCGAAAAACCCAAATATTTGTTGAAGTATCTCTAGAACTATTACCTTTTTGCAAATTCTTTCAAATTGATCTGGCCTCCAATAGTAATTGCAGTCAATACTGCAATTTCATCGTGACTCCTATAGCCAATGATTTAAAAGTTAATTAGGAGATTTTAGTTAATTAGTCAACTTACGGTGACGATTATCCCCTCATCTAACATCTGCCGAGCCAGATAAATACGCGATGAAGCCAGAACTTTCCTAACTTTCACCCCTATTTTTAAGAAAGGTCTGTTCTAACTAAAATTAAACACCTTGTATAAAGACAAGCTTCCAGAACCCTAAGAGGGTCTGAGTTTTTGTTTTCCCAGAAGATGTTTTCCAGTGTTCGGGTTTTGTTTCCAAAGGAAGAATATAAAGAGAGGGACGATGCACAGGCGTCTTAATTACCTAGCGGGAGCACGTACAGTGCTTGCAAGCTGTTCGCATTTAGAAGAGTTGAGTGGAAATATAGAAGGCGAAAAGCTGTCACCCTACTTCCATTCAGTTTCGTTTCGGTGCGTTTGCTTCTGCAACATTTCGGCAGTTTCAGATTTCGAACCGGAGGTACTTTACAGAGCTTCTCCCTCAGGTGGTAAGCTCCCATCCTCGGAATTCGATTCCGAGAAGCATCAAAGTGTGAAAGTCTCCAATTTCAAAACTGTAAACTGCCCCAGCAATGGGGAAATACCCTGCAGAACATAAAACGTTTATAGTTTGCCATAAAAATACGAAGTGGCAAAGACCTCCCGAGACACCTGTGCGGTTTCGTGTTCAAGCCGGCACTTTCAGATGTGCAGGTCACCGTACATGTGCATACAGCGACAACTGTCCAAGGGTTAAAAAGTGTACTTGACAGGGTGTATCTCACCGATGCAAGGAAATGAGGTTATTAGAAACATAAATACATATAGAACATATACACGTAGCAACTCCACTGAAATATGAATATGAGCAAATGACTTGTTCGTATATAGTATGTTACTGCAGATGCAAACTCAATTAGCCTTTAGTGCAACTAACGCAGCTGTGCACAAAATAACAGTGAAGTGTTTTCAATTAGGAACAGAGATTTTTACTGTACCTGCCCTTGACAGGATAAATGGTGATGCGAGCAAAAAAATGCGTGCTCTCTAAAAGTGCTGTGCGCAGATAGGACGTGTGCAATAACCGGTCATATGCCGCATGGTCAGAGATTAACGGGGCTTATTTGCAAGTTAAAAAGGAGGGAACTAGTCATTGTGTGCCGAGATCAGAGAATGTAAAAGAGAATTTGCACGTGCACAACGCACCAAAGATGTGGATTATTTCTGTGGTGCCACGGACCTCCCAAAAGAAAATAGATATGAACATAATTATGAATAATGAATCAGGGACAAGTTTCTGTTATAACCTGCTTCGCTCTTTGATCATGTGCAATAAATATGTGCTCAAACTCAGTCCAAGATGAGAAAAATACTTAATACGATGATGTAGCATTCTAAAGAAGCTGCTTGGTCACTTTGCAGAATGCTTGTCCCTCTTAGCTTCCTATCGTTTCCATATGGATTTGATACGAAATAAAGCATGTATATAACATTTTTTATTATCTTTAAAAAAATAATGTGCATAGCATGCATTTATTTCTGTAAAAACTATGTTGCACCAATGTATGACCAATGGGTTGGCAGAGAAAAACTTCGGTGTACAGCGAAATGAACTACAGAGCCTACTTCCCCACACCACAACACAATCACCACCCCGCAAAGCGTCTCAAAGGAATTAAATGTCCCGTTTTAAGGAAAACCCATTAATATGCTCACCCCACTCCACCCCTGAGGCAAGCTAGACTATGAACAGCCACAATCACACAACATGTTCTACAGCACCCAAACTACAGCTCCCCCAGTAAGGCACAAAGCAGGAAAAGCAAAATAAGCTTGAGGCGGTCTAGGTGCAACGTGCTCTGTTAGGATTTTTGGAATAATGGGGTTAAGTGAGCATGCTGGATTAGACACTGCACTCCATGCACCTGAAATGCAAGACAGAGGAAAAAGCGGAAAATATGCCACCATCCAGACAACAAAAGAAGGCAGAAAACTTAAATGAGAGGGTGAAAACTGAGACAGTACCTTCAAAGATTATATACTTTTAAAAACTGAAAAGACTAGGCAGTTAAAAAGGAAAAAATTGATTTTGCAGAGAAACCAACAAAATGCAAAAATCTTTCCACTGTTTCGGCAAAACCAAAATGGGAGTTCGCACAGCTGCAACACTGAGTAGAAAAGCAAGGCTGAACTGCATGACAGGCAAATGTAACAACTGGGTAAAACATGACTGTGCCTTGCAGTGAACAAAAGAGCTGCAACTGAGGCAATCTAAAACGAGAAAGCAAAAGCGCTGTTCGGCGTTCACACCTTTCACGCCACATGCGTTTTGAGGGTGACAGCAGGTAAGAGGAAGAGCAGGAATCGCCGTCCCAACTAATCAGGGAGCTAAAGGAACAAGAAGAACACATAAAAGTGAAGCCAGGGAAGTGAAAATAAAACAACATAGGCACTGAGATCAGCAGTTCTGCGGGGCCACAACAAAATTAAATGTGTCACGCAACAGAAAAACAACAAGATAACAAGGAACTCTGAGATTCGATTGCAGATGCAAGTTAAAGTTATGAGTAAATTAGGAAATCCTTTGATGTCATTGCTGTCATAGCAACCCATGAGAGTTGCAGATGCAGATCTCAGAGTTCGCGTACGTGGTCAGCAGGAAGTGCTCAAAACTCAAAAGAAGCAAGCTTTAGTTGTGCCAAAAACAAAAAGAAAGAACCTTAGTGGTTACTCAAAAAGCAACAGAAAAAAAAAAGCAGTGGTGATGGTGAGGAACTGCCAAAGCAAAACATCAAAGATCAGGCAGATAATCTCACAATGTTCAAAAAGCAAAAATAAGGTTATATTCTTTCAAACAAAAAATAAAAACAATAAAGCACATCCATTGTTACACCCCATCCAAAATATACAGGGTGCCTTTTTAGGCTTTACACATTCATTTAAAAAAAAAAAAAATTCAGCAGAGACACTTAAGGCTGTTTACATGTAGGAATGCAAAAGCATTTCTACACACAGTGCATTCCTACAAGCAGTGCGCCACGTCTTCCTTTTCCCGATGGCGCTCCGGCGGTGTCATCACACTCCCCACTGCGCAGGCACGGCACATCCGCCGACTCCACGGCGTGCTTTTGCCGTTTCGCTCAGCCAATGGGCATTTAGGTGCCGTTTTTGCCGCGGCAGACAATGGCTACAGACACCGCCGACTTCGCTCCATGAGGCAGTTAATGCTTTCGCATTAAAAGCCTCAAAAGGTACGCTTATGCGGTCTGTGCAGATTAGTTATATAGCTAGGGGGACATAATATGGGAGACTAATCGTATTGATAAGTTGAATAAATAATTAAAATTTGTTAACGATCCTTCTAACTAGTGAAAATAAACATATGGTTCTGCATAGCCACGCAAGCACGTTTTCATACCCATGGCCTTGCTCCTGATGCGTGAGGGGCAACTTTAGCACACCACCGCGCTATCCAAGCAGTTCATGTCCCTCGAAACGTTACTGAATTAGTGGTTTTTGATGATGCTCAGCAAGTTTCTAATTGGAACCATGTGTTTATCTTCACTAATTAAAAAGTTGATTAACAAATTTAGTTAATTATTTAACTTATAGTGACAATGAGCCCCTATTTTATGTCCCCGTGGCCGTATAACTCACCTGCACAGACCGCATTAGTGTAGCTTTCGCAGCTTTTTTAAAACAAATCTGTAAAGCCCAAAAGAACACTGTACAAACTGCACATTTAACTTAATATACTACTACCAGCAAAATGTTTGCAACAAGGCCCCATGCTGCTGCTTTTCCTCCCTTGGTTTTCGCTCTTTTAAACAAACCCTTCACACAAAATGTATAAACTATTTCTGCTTCAAAACACTTTTTTTTTTTTTGCTGTATCTTATAGGTTTATGATTATCGTAAAATTCCGAGCAAGCGCCTCCTGCACGTAAGTCACAAATTGCCTGCAAAGTGGAGGGGCGCTATCCCGGAACAACTAATGAAATTCAAAATGGCGACATATAAAATTTTTCGCCAGAAAAAGAAAAGCGCAGTGCACACAGATTTAATATTTTATTTTATCTCTGAGAACAGACTTTATTAGGCCAAAGATTTGTCACTGCTATGTTAATCACTTTCAAAACCATCAAAAGACTCCTCAGAGTCGGCACGCAAGAAATGTTCGCAGCATTCCGCGATGCTTCCAAATGCATGCCGTTGGCTATTTTGACAGCTTCTTCAGAAAGAAGCCGGTTGCTAATGGCTCATTCTGCACTCTTTCGCGCCTCAGGTGAGTTAAAAGAGTCGTGCTGTTCACGTATTCACCTGAACACTGGCGCGCCGTTACTTAGCTTTGTCGAACTTTGGCATTTTCCCGTAGTTTGACTGTAACCAGTGTCAAGTTCTTTACCCATTCCCTAGTATCCGGTCGAGCTTGATGGATCGAGACGTCTGGTGTACGTCTTTCCCGTTTTCACAATGCCATTGGACGACCTCGATTTCCTTTGCCACTGTGTAAGACTGCATAAGCCGACCTGACTACCCCACAAAACAAAGCGACAATGGCGCGTAGTGACCGGCTGATCGGGCTGCAAAGTCAGGATTGGATTGGATTGAATTCTTGGACTGAACTTCACACGCCAGTGTTACGCTGGGCGCGGTCGAGCGCGGTGCGTGATGCTGGGTGCGGAGCGGGGATGGGGCGCTTGCTCGAATCGAGTCGCGTGAAATGTGAAATTAGCGGTGAAGTTGGGGGGGCTCTTGCACGGGTGGGGGCGCTTGCTCGGAATTTTACGGTAATATAAATTTTTCTAGAGCATTACACATCTCCCTGTAGGAAAAGCTATAGGTGCCCGAATGCATAAGGAATACTAAAGTGAAGATCTAAACAAAGTCAAGTAACTGGTAGCAATAAAATGCATGCAAACGAGACTGCAACCTAATGCATTTATTTGTATAATTTATCTCATCACGGAAGAACTTAATGTCCAAATTAAATCTGAAAGCAATGTTAATGAAACAGTTCAATAAAGAGACCACTACAAGGAAGATGATGGCATACAAGGATTGCATGTCACAGAGGCAATTAAAATCAAATGATTTAGGTTCCTTGGGTATTCTAGAGCTTTCAGCTTTTAAAAAGCTACTGCAGAAGCACAAATGGTTTTAGCCCATTTTCTAGAGGACTGCCAAAGAAAATGTAAAACCATTTAGGACTGCTGAACAAGACACAGATGGTTTCTATGAGGGTGCAATGATAAATCTGATTTTGGTGTTGCTCGATATTACGAGCGCAATAATCAAATGCCTGTATACACACGTGATAACCTAAAGCCACCGCCCAAAGTTTCTCCTATACTTCGTCTCACCTTGGTATGGACTATTGTTATCCGCGCGTGCTAAAAGCGCGAGCCAGTCGCTTGAAATGAAGCCGCGGCGGCTGCACGACGCTCGTGCAGCAAGTGCTCTAGTCAAGGCAGTCAAGGCTGGCCGCTCGCGCTAGCACTGCCTTCACGGTTAGTCCATGCTTGGGTGAGACGAAGTATAGCTATAATGAGGCTTTAAATTTTCAAAGTAAACATGATGCTTGGATTCAATGCTGAAAGAGTCCCGGAGAGCTCACCCAGCATGAATGGGTGTCCTGGAGATGTCCACGTTGTCGGGAGCGTAGTTGCCGACGAAGACTGCCTCTGTCTGGTGGGCTTGCGTCGGAGAGAGCCGCTCTTCCTCCTGGGTCAGCGGAGCTACATGCCCTGCAGAGACAAAACATGCACACACTCCAAGCTCAGTGTACTCTTCAATGCTCAGGGGACTAGCTCATTCCTGCAGCCCCAGCCACAACAAACTTTAAAGGACACATGCAAAGGAAAAAAACTTTTTTTTTTTAAACAGGCTGGATGGAAAAAGGATATTATAAAACGAACTTACAACAAAGAAAAAAAATCAAGGATGAAGAAAGAATAAAACAATTAAAACTGGGACAATACAACACATCTTTCAACTAGCAACGACGAGTAAAAATTTTTTCACAGCGAGCAACCGACTATACTTAGGAGGGAAAGGGAGAGAAGGGAGAGAAGGGAGAGATAAAAACGCAAAGTGCAAGACAGAGAGGGGGCTTATCTCGGATTTTAGAAATTCAACATCAGTTTTCGTCAGCAGGAGGGAAGGGTTTGACACGTTGTTGTTTACTGTGGTCATGGCGAATGACTCTATGATCTCCCTGCCAAATCTGCTGTCATGCCCTCCAGGATTTTTGTTTCATCAAAGAGGGATGACAAAGCGAACACGAATGGGCATGTATGACTATGGGATGATAGGAATCTGGAGAGGCCTTAGAAACGTCGTTGTGATGTTCCCGGAGTCTGGGATTGGTGCATCTGCCGGTCTGACCTACGTATTGATGGCCGGCAGATGCAGACATAGGTCAGACCAGCAGATGCACCAATCACAGACTCCGGGAACATCAAAACGAAGTTCCTAAGGCCTCTCCACATTCCTATCATCCCATAGTCATACATGCCCGTTCGTGTTCGCTTTGTCATCCCCTCTTTGATGAAACAAAAATCCTGGGAGGGCATGACAGCAGACTCGGCAGGGAGATCATAGAGTCATTCGCCATGACCACAGTAAACAACGTGTCAAACCCTTCCCTCCTGCTGACGAAAACTGAGGTTTAATTTCTAAAAATCCGAGATAAACCCCCCTCTCTGACTTGCACTTCGCGTTTCTTATCTCCCCTTCTCCTCCCTTTCCCTCCTGGGTATAGTCGGCTGCTCGCTGTGAAAAATATTTTACTCGTCGTTGCTAGTTGAAAGATGTGTTGTATTGTACCAGTTTTAATTGTTTTATTCTTTCTTCATCCTTGACTTGAACCAACACGCTCTTCTATCAATCAAAAAAAAAATTTAGAGCTATATTTTAGGCGCAAACGAATTTGTAGTTGGCGCTCGCAGGAGCCGCCACTGGTCACATGGTAGGCCTGTGCGCCGCCGTGCAGTGTCGCCGCCGCCGCACACAGAGCGTTGTGCGATGCCACTTCAACGCGTTTCTCCACGCCGCCGCCGCCGCAAAAGTTTGTCTGCTTCGGGGTGCCGCCGCCATCATCTCACCGGCGCACAGGTCTATCATATCTGCTTGCGCTTTTTCAAGAGTTTCCTTTGGGCTCTAAATGTTACTTATTAATCTTACTTTTTTGTTATACTTCAAACAAAGATGAATAAGTTACTTTTAGACGCCATAGGAAGCTTCCGAAAGGGGCAAGCACCACGTGACAAATATGTACCAGTCACGTGACAAATAGAGACCACTTTTCGCGGCACCCGCGGGCGCCAACTACAAATTCGTATCGCACCGTAAATACAGTTGAACCTCTTTATAACGAACACTGATATAGCGAATTATCGGATATAGCGAATTAATCACGAAGTTTGGTTGGTCATGCTTTATTTCAATGGAAGCTCTACCTTTAAAACGAAACCGAAACCGCGAGATCCGACGCGGTATCGGTTATAGCGATATTATTTTCGGCCGCGTACGGCTCGAAATATGTGCAATACACAAAAAGAAACTAGAAAATCTATAAACTACTGTATAAAAAGGCAGTGTTCCTAAATTCTGAGCTGACTTTCAAGATTCCGAACGCCGACGCTCAAACGAGCACTTTGGAGGTGACTGGCGCCACCTAGGAACTGGCTACATAAACCCTGAAAGATGGTGCACCAGCGGCGCCACCTATAAGCGGCATCAAACACTAGAGTGCCAAGGCGACGGCGGTCAATCGGGGATGCGCAAATGGCGACGGTGCAGCGCAAAGCTCTCTCTCTCTCGAGACGAAAGTTAAAATTTTACGAGCGGTAGACAGCGGCCTGCAAGAAGAAAGATGTTGCTCAGGACTTCAAGATTCCACCCAGCACGTTGTCTACAATTTTAACTTCGAGAAAGAAGATTGAGGAGACCCACGCCAACAGCCCGTCTTTCTTCAAATAAATTGAATTGCGGACGTTGGCAACATGGTTCCTCGGTTGTAAATTCACTTAATAATGTGCCGGTTCAATTTTTTTAAATGCAACCCGAGGTTACAGGTAAGGATTTGCACGTTCATTATGGGGCTCGAATTCCGCGACATCGCGTTTTTATATCTTGGCGTTATGGACGTTCGCCGCACTTTTTGCATAGGCCCGATTGCCAGAATGTTTCCGCAAATTTTTGTGTGTACTTTTATAACGAATATTGGATATAACGAACAAATTTGTGCGCACTATGCTACTTCCTTATAACGAGGTTCTACTGTATAGCTCTAAAAATTTTTCTATTTTCGTTGTAAATTCGTTTTATGACCTCCTTTTCCCAACCAGGATGTTAAAAAACAATGTTTTCTTTCCTTTGCATGTGTCCTTTAACAAACGCCTCTCGGTGCTGTAGATAGGTGTGGTTCATTCGTGAATACACATACCGTCCATACCTCCCCACGAGCCGCAGACATGGGCCAAGTATTGCAACTTTCCTGGTTCTTTCATTGATAGCCGTAAGTGCAGCAGGACTTAGCCCTACTCACTAGAGCACCAAATGGACTAGGAGAAACACAAGACGCAGTCAGCTCTAGATATTAGAACGAAAAAAGAAATCTGCGGCCGGACCGCAATTACGATGCAAACGAATGCTGCCTTTCTGTAACACTCTACAGTGCTTAGTGTCTAGTGTAATGTGAACAAAGGGTCCTGGAGGATCCGAGACGGTCGTTCCTCACCAGGCTCTCGGCCGACATGAATGGACTCCGTGAGGCGTTCGTCTCCTGGTGACGTCGATGGGCAGGGAGTCGTCGCCCAGAGACTTCATTTCGTCGGCAGTCAGGTATCGGAAGGACTGGTCCCCCAGCATGTTGTCTTCCGCTGAAACACAAGCACAGCACGGTATTGTGATGAGCCTTTTTCGTACGGATGACGGCTGCTGCCAGAAGGTTCCAAAACATACTCCAATGCCTCTCACAACAGAAAAACCACAATAAACTTTTTTTTCAGAAGACAGCGGGAAAAATAAAATTATAATCTGGGAAAAGATAACTGACAATTCACAGGAAGAGGCTACAGGTGAGACAGGAAGCAACTCTTATGTAACAATTTTTTTTATGTGGGCTTTTACGGATGTGGGAAGATATCATATTTACTCAAATACTGGTCAACATCTTTTGTTAGCATTGTTTTATCAAACTGGGAGTTGACATCAAAGCTTAATGAAAGAATGTTGACAATTAAAAGCCAACAAATATCTTGAGCCTATCAAGCCAACCCAGATGCTTTCCTTCATCATGCCAGTATTCCTAGCATGCTTGTGCAAAGCCGCAAGGGTGAGCAGAGCAAAGAAGAAGACCGCAGCCTTGTCGGGTGGCAGATTTTGGAAGTAATAACCAGGAAGGCAAATGTAACGAATGGGAAATTAACACATATTCCCATGGGAGCTCAAGGGGACTAATGTTTGTGAACACAATAACCAGAACTTATCAACCAGGAACATATCTCAGGGTTCTGTTGTTTTTTTAAGTTTAATTTTCGTCAAAATTCAGAGGATGTTTTTCGGAGTGTATTTTTTGACGAAAATTCCGAGTTTATCGGAGTTTATATTTGTTTGATTCCCAATTTTCCGAAATTTGGAGTTTAATTTCGCAGTGTTTCCAATTAAAAATAAATAAATCATATCTGGATGTAAATGCATGCCAGATAAAAAAAATAAAACGTGCTTGTATCATATTATTTCTTCAGCTGGATTTGGTGTTGGTGCCATTGCCATTGGCAAAGCTAATTTGTCCCACGACAAAAGTTGCACACAAGTGTTGCTTCGATGAACGTCGATACAGTTAAAATCAATTAACTCCTGGAGGTAGTCGCTGGGAAGCTTGTATTCATCCCACCCATTCCATCAACCTACCCCGCGGCAGCGCGAGGTGGAGTGGTAAAGGATGTAATAGAAAAATATCAAGTCCCCCATTTTATGCTATCTATTTGGTCCATAGCTTTCACCGTTACAAAAACATAATTTCTCCTTCCTCTAAAGCACAAATAGCATGGCCTAAATTGAAAACCAAAACAGCGTTTTTTGTCTTGACCCGAAAGTACAATTACCTGTTGTCCTGAATGAACCTTGACGAGATAAGCGGTAAGACCATTTTTGACAATGGTCCGAGATTTGGAAAGGTAATTATGGTGGCCTTTTCCCAGGACCATTGACCCTGCACTCATCAAATCGTAAAATTTTTTTTTTTTTTTTTGTGTGTGTGGGGGGGGGGGGGGCATTGGCACGTCAAAATTCAGAGTTTGTCGGATAAATCCGATTTGACCAAAATTTTACCGGCAGGTGTTTTTTGGATTTATCAGAGAACATGGAACCCTAAACATATCAATAAGCCTCAGCTTACTGCTCAATAAATATATGAGGTAAATCTTGGTTAAATGCAGTATGAACAATGTTGTGGTGAGTCATTCAGGGATGAGAAGCATGTCGTTGGAGTTGGAAATAGATGTCTGCTGTAACAATTGTTTTCCACAATAAGTAGATTCCATTGAGGTGGTGAATGTTATTTTCATGTCAATTTGTTCCTTAGGAAAGTATAAAAAAAAAATTGCTGAAAAGAAGTGACAATTTAGTAAAAATCAGTCCGCTCCATTACCTCCTTCGTCTTCGAATGCGCTCATGAAGGTCTCGTGCATGGTCTCCGGGGCAACCACCTTGTACTTCTCTTCGGTCACCGTGCGTGATGGTGGTGGTCACTGTGGTCTCCGTGACCACCTTGAGAGTCTCCACAACTGAGATGTAGCCCAAGCGCTGGGCGATGGAAAGCGCTGTCTGCCCTTGCTGCAGCCAGAAACACACAAGATTAGTTCCTAAGCACCTGAGCACTGTTTCTACTGGAAACCTAGAGGGATATTGAAAAGACACCCCACTCCACATGCATGGATGGCGTACCAAGAAAAGAGGAAACAAGTGACAGCAAGTCACATATACTGGAAGCACCAAAAACTATGATTTATGCTCTTTCTGCACACCTCGATACGAGGGGGAGAATCATAGACCACCATAATAATATGTGTACCATGTGTTGTGGTGCTTGACTCCACAAACAATATAACATTTGTTAATTTAAGATATTTCGTAACTCAATAGAACATTCAAAGCACCAAATGTAAACAGTTTGGACACACAGTTGAGAGGATTTCGTCAAATTTCGAAACAAAGAAACACAAAGCTCTTGAAACACTTCTGCCTCTGTAAGAGAATGTTCCAATGCTAACCTTGGTGGTGGCATTGGGAGAGGCTCGATGCTCCAAAAGGAGGTTGATGATGAGTGTATGTCTCACTGGAGCTGCTTGGTGCAGGAGTGTAGCCATGCTGCATGAAAAACACACTGCTGCAGTCTTCCACAGCCATGGAAACCTTGCGGAATTACCAACAAAAAGGGCAGCACTGGAGAAATATTAGTTTGCCTATTGATGCCATAATATGGGCATCGCAATAGAGTACAACAAAAAGCCCATTTTACACAGTTAGGGGCCGACATCCAATGTAGCCACCAAAGCTCCCACTGCACTGACAGGTGCAAACACGTCAGATTCAGATCAGCGGAGTCTGACAGGCTAGGGACGCCGCTCCATCCAAAGGAGGGCAGCACTCACACAGAGATGGTGGTGGGGCGTTGACGTTGGCTCCCTGTACAGCATGAGAGCCGGATCATGGCGGGTCTGTCCAAGTGGCATACCACGTGCAGGTAGGCAGTGTATCCAGCAGGTGAGTTGGGGTCAATGGTGAGCGCCCCTCTTGGCCAAGATGGCACGCCACATTCACACTCTGTCTTCTTGGGCGCACAAGTGCAGGGGGTAGAGGCCGTTCTGCAATCAGAAGCAGGTGCCAGGACACACCCGGAGGCTTCCAAGCGGAACTACAACCGCAGAGAAGGTGGCATGTTTACAAGGTTGGAAGCCTACTTAAATGCCGATCCCTAGCTCACACTATTCATCCTCAAAAAAAAAAAAAGATGTTTACAAATGTTTTTGTACAGCGAAAGCTGTTTATGGCTAGGGTTCCGTGGATTTTCACGACGTGTGCTTCAACGACGCTCACAGCTGCTGCCTGCACTAGCCGCACATGCACCTGTTCCCTCACACAAAGGATTCGAAGTGAATAACCAAAAAGAATAAAGCGTCGACGAACGCGCATGCAGCTTGCCATTTGGTTTTGAGCTCTTGCTCTTGAAGCAGTTGCTGCTGCAGACGCCGGCACGCACGGCGCGTGGAACACCGTATTCCCTGCATCCTCCTTAAGTCTTGGAAGCCATTTTAGCAATAGGTCTATTCGGTAGATTAGTTATCGATAGGAACGATTTTCAAGATCAGTAGTCTCTCAGGTAGATAATAAAGGTGCCTCAAAGATTTGCCGCTGTGCGATCTCGCGTCGGCCATGTCTACGCTCGCACCGCCTTCTCTTTGTCGTCGCTCTAAGCGCTTGCGTGCTGACTAGTTTCCTTTCCTTCCGCTCTCCCGGGGTGGTTATCCTGTCCACGTGTGTCTACTTTCCGCCGCTGGGGGGTTCCCGTCCTGCGTGTCTAGTTTCCTTCGGCTCCTCGAGGACGGGTCTGTGTCGTGTGCTAAACAGCTTTGCTGGTCATCCACCTTCATAGAGTGGAATGGCTCATGATTTTTTACTCCACCTGTTTCTGCTCCTTTCCGTTTCCCTTTCCACCCCTTCCTGCTCCGTACGTTTTCTCAAACCACCTGTTTCTGCTTCCCCCGTTCCTGCGTGCTGGGTCCGTAGCTCAGTCAGCAGCGGCACTAGGCTTCCACACCGGTGACTGGGGTTCGATCCCTGGCACCGGTTGCTATTTTTCTCGAGATCGCTTAGCAGTTATAGATTGACTGACCTACATATTTCGTGCTTACGTTGCTCCTGAGGTTCGTTTGCCCTATAAAGCTACCATTCTAAAACGAGGGAGCAAGTAAGCTGGTGAAGGTTAAACATAGTGACTTTACCAGAGACTGGGGTCTTACTACAGGATGACACCAACACTCTAAAGTCTCAATAAAAGACTTCTATGTGTTAGTGCTAGTCCTGCAGTAAAACCCCAATCTCGGGATTTACTGCAGGACTACGAGAAACATGCGCAAAATGGCCCCGTGTTTAGGAACAGCCTCAGAGCACATAGAAATAATAAACACACTCGAGTGTATCCAGTAGCTCAGTCGTTTCAGCATCATCTGGGGTGGCTTGGTCTGCCCTGAACTACAGACTGACTGCCTCAGTTTGGTTATCCTAATCCAAAAAAGATGGGGTCGACCTACAATCGTGCAGATACTGTACCAGCCATTGATCGCCAAACATGTAAGAACACAATCGGTAATGAATCATTCACTGCGTTATTAATCCTAAGGACTGATCAACCTTAAGAAAAAATCAGCAGAACCCATCCTTTGGGAATGATTATCTACGTTAATGCGAATAGCATCAAACGGTGCGGAGTTATGCGCGTTCGTCAGGTGGCCGGCACACTCTAGATACGCCAGCCCACTCTTGAGGCGATTCTAAATTTGTTGACACTTTCACAGCCCTGCGCACGATCTCCGCAGCCCAGCACGTGCGTTTGTGTCCCTTAGGAAGGCGAGCAAAGCACGCACCATACGCACAAACACTCAAAATGGTACCGACCAGACTTTCTGGCGTCTCAGCTAGTCTCAACCAACGGTACTCTAAACGGTTGTTTATATCTTTACCATAGGACGCGCTTTACAGCGCTAGTCACAGCTACCGGTGCGCGCGCGTTCCAACGCACGAGGGGCTCATTCCGCTCTCGTGAGGCTGAGCATCGGCCGCTACATCACCCTCTCCCGAGCTCGGGAGAGGGTAGAGCTAGCGGCCGTTGCTCCAGCCTTACACGAGCGGATGAGCCCTCGTGCATGGAACGCGCGCGCACCGGTGGCTGTGACAGCGCTGTAAAGCGCGTCCTATGGTAAAGATATAAACAACCGTTTAGAGTGCGTTGAATGACTGCGTTCATAGCTCTGTGGTTAGCGCGTCTGCCTGCTGATCAAAGGGTCAACGGTTCGAATCCCAGCCGGCGCCGGTCTTTTTTATTTATTTATCGACCCGCGGCTTAAGAGGTTAGATAGCCAGATAGATACATAGACGAAAAGTGCGTGAAGTAGCCAAAGAATGCTATTCGCATTAAAAAGCTTGACATACTACCATATTAGCTCTTCTTCCTCTCAAAACGAACCCTTCAGGATTAACTCTGACAGAGATGTCCTATCGTACAGGACCATTAGACGCGGACACATCCGTCGAACAAATCGACTTAAGAGGGGAGGCACCAAGGCGGCCTTACCTTTGCCTTGGCGTCGCATTCGGCGCCATGCTCCACGAGGAGGGCAGCCAGATCGGCGTGTCCCTCCTGAGCGGCCAGGTGGAGCGGGGTGAAGCCAGCTCGGGACTCCGCCCCCGGGCGGGCCCCGTACTCCAGCAGGGAGCTGGCGATGTCCATCTGGTCCTTGCGGGCCGCCACATGCAGCGGGGTGTATCCGTTGCGGGCCGCCGCGTGTGGGGACGCCCCCTTCTCCAGCAGCAGCAGGGCCACGTTGACGTGGTCGTAGTGGGCCGCCACGTGCAGGGGGGTCACTCCGTTCTGCGGGGGTACGCACCACCAGATCCCCTCAGTCACCTCAGTCAGATGACCACACTCTATGCCAGAGCATGCTACATACAATGCACATCTCTGAAAGGCTCCTACAAATGTAAAGGGTGGCAGCATAAATGGCAGTTTCTACATTAAGACTGCAAGTCACAGTGTACAACTGGAAGGTATCACAGTGGGCCACAACGTGAAGAGGGGTCGCTATATTTTGTGAAGATTCACACCATCTATCTGAGGGCCACACTCGATGCCGGGGTGTAACGAACGTGCTATGTACGAAAAGAAGTTCCTCATAGATGGTTGTTTCCTACAGGTGTACATAATGGGTGTCAGCACAAATGAAAGCTTCTCAGGTCTTCAAGACTGTTGTTCATAAAGTGCAACCGGAATGTATGAAAACAGGCATAGTGTTGGTAGCGAATTGTGTCACTGCTAATATTTATGCATGCTGGTAGGGGATTTAGTGGACACTAAATCCCCTGCACTGTGTGCAGCTATTATGGAAAGATATACAGTGCGATCCACTTATAACAATACCACAAATAACAATGCATTGCTTATAACGATCAGTTTCTAGAGTTTCTAGTCTAGAAACGATCAGACTTTAGTCCAGATACGATAATCAGTTATAAAGATTGAAATTTCAGGTTTTCTCGTTATCGTTATAAGTGGACTGCACTTTAGATACATCGCTTGCAGAATTTACATATATTTAAAAAAGCAGTGGCTAAAGTAGGCCTTCCTACGGCCCAGTTGTCTCACCTTGCCCTGTGCATCCACAGGTGCATCCTTCTGCAAGAGCAGCTTGGCCACCTTGATGTTTCCATACTTGGCAGCCAGGTGCAGTGGGGTGAAGCCCTTCTGCAAAGGTTTAAGGCAGACAGGCAGTGTCACATTACATGAACAAAAATACAAGCTTGCTAGGGCCAAGCCAACATAGAGAGGTTTTAGAAGAAGGAGAAAACTTTATTAAAAATAAAAGGCACTAAGTCCAGGGCCAGAAAGAGGTTTTAGTGTTGACCTACCCAGTTCCACTTCTAAATCAATCCAGTCAACTGTTGCAATTGCCTCCACAGTTGGTCTTCACAGCATTGGCCTTAGGCACAACTGCAATACTGCAATGCTGGGCAAGTGCACAGTTCAGTGTCACAACAGCAAAGAACACAATGAGCTGTAATTAATAGCAATAGCAAAACCTAGACGCGGTAAGGAAAAGAAAAAGCATTCCCCCGAAGTTTGAGAGTAATGCTGAAAGCAAGTCGTCTGCATCTTGAGCAGGAATTGCGGTGATGTCAGAAAGACGCTGAGCTCTTATTGGCTCCACTTGAAGGATAGTGGGTAGACCTCAAAGCAAGCTGCATAGTCACCTTGGTCGGGGCTGCGAGGGCCGCGCCGTGATCTAGCAGAAGGGCGGCCACTTCGTCCTGTCCTTCCCGGGCAGCCACGTGCAGCGGGGTGTAGGCGTCCTTGGTGGGGGCATCCACAGCCGCTCCGTGTTGCAACAGCAGGCCCACCATGTCGGCGTTGCCCAGCCGGGATGCTATGTGCAGCGCCGTCTGCAGCTCCTGCACAGCATTACAAACCCTCGAGAGTTACTTGGGGTAGAGCCACAAAAACACGCGAGTCGCAAGCGGGTCTTAAAGGTCACAGCAAAATCACGAGTTGGTTGCACACGTTATGAACGTGAGGTCACAATCTGCATTCGGAGGCTTCATGCATGTCCTACGAGTCATGGCCAAATCTCCCATCCATGTGCTAGCTCCAAACGTAGCACATGTATTGTGCATCCCAATGAAGTTTAGGAACGTATCCACCAAGACGTGGAAGAGACCAGATTAAAAAAAAAAGAATTAATAAAAAAACGCAAACAAGCAGCATACAATTTCAAGATATCAGCAGCCTACTGATAACACGGTCTTACATACCCGTAGTCTAAAATACCTTAAAAAAACGCTCGATAAGCATTAACGGGGAGTGAGAGTCTACTTTCTCAAAGAGCACTTGAAGTGCCAATTGTGGCAATGCTGGATAAAAGATAAACAGGCCCAGAAATGTATGTTCCTAAAAATATCTGTCCCAAATTGAGGGCATGTGGAATGCCATGCCCAGTGGAAATGCAACCAACAATCTTGCACAAAAACCTTTTGTACAAGATTGGTAACAACCTTTCACATCGTTAGCCCACCCTTCTGTCGACAACCACAATCGGCAATCCACTCATCCAAGCGGGAAATTAGACAGGTGGCCCTCTATTCGCAAACAATGTCAAACGAGCAAACACAGCAGTAGCCACTGGGGTAAACTCGCATGGAACCCGGACCCACCCTGGCCTTGGCGTCGACGTGCGCCCCGTTGCGCAGCAGGATGCGTATGATGTCCGTCTGGTTGGCACGTGCTGCCAGGTGCAGCGGAGTTTCCCCGCGGACCGTCGGGATGTCTGGGTTGGCCCCGTGCTGGATCAGGTAGATGACGATGTTCATGCAGCCCATGAAGGATGCCACGTGGAGCGGGGTCAGCCCAGACTGCGTTGGAGGAGAGGGAAAGAAGTTGGCCACTTGTGACTGCAGCCCTCCAGAATTTCGTCTCGTTTGTACACCTCCCAACAGGTTGCTCTGAACGGTGCCTTAGTCGTTTGCCGTGCTGGCTGAAAATAAGCCATTATGGAAGAAATCCACACTGTTTCTTGAGACTCTGTGTTGTGTTGTCCTTCGTCCTTTCCCCAGTCTTGGGGGTTTGTCTTAAATTATGTTAAACTTTCACCAGCTCGTTTGTGCCCTAAAGGTTTGCTTGTTTCTTATATGGTCACTGAAAGGATTAGAGTGGCAAAGAAGTCCTTCAGTTGTGTGGCCTTCAGCACAAGCTTCCTAACTTCAACAGCGCTTCGGGCACTCGTGATCTTTGAGGTTGCGTGCACAGTTAAAGCGTGACGAAAGGTAACGAGCGCACGCTGGAGGTAGGGGATTTGAAAGAGATGCCCTTCTGTTCTCATGCTGTCAGTGACCATAGACCATCCGAGTGAACAACTTGCTAGTGAAAGCATTAATGAAATTGCAGCTTCAGATTTTAAGAACAATGTTTCTAAATCGGCACCGGAAGCAAGAACTCTTGATTCTCCTCCGAAAGAACTTAATGTCGGCCTCAAGACTAAACATGGTGCTTTCTGCTCACCGCTTCATGCCACTTTTATCTGCATGTGACTGCAAAACCCTGTCTCTCTGCCGTAGTGGAGTGAAAAACTGAAAAAAGTGTGAGTGAAGAGGCTTCGAGTTGGCAATGGATATTTCTTGATGGTATCCTCCCAGGCACGCTGATAAAGTTGTGCGTTCCAGATGGAGTTCAAAAGGCCAAAACCGAACGAAAAAGGTCAAATAAGTACTATGGTACCACTCGCATTGCCCTCAACAAAGAAAAGTGCACAAAAACTGCCTAGCAACGCAGGCAAAATATGAAACCGAAGGCAAAGATAGCTTGGGTGCAATTCTGTCTAATGCACAAGCACGAGCCTGCAGCTTTGGGAAGCACTTTGCCTACACATAGGACTGCCACGATGGAAGCCCATGCTGGCTCGTACCCTTTGCTGCTGGAGTACGGCAATCCGTCGACTGCGTCGCCACAGCCGAAATAAAATTGCTAAATCACAAGTGATAAAAAAAAATAATAATAATACTGATAATTAAAACTTCAAAACAACCTTCTTAACAAAAAGACACTTGACAAAACATTTAAAAAAGATACTTTAGTTTTCTTATCCATCTTGCAATTATAAAAGTTTGCTGACATTATCTTCAGTGTCATTTTTAAGTTCAAATTTGCTATGAAGTTTTTCTCATTTTAATAGAGGAGATGTGCTGACAACTTGATTGAAATCCCACAAACTTTTACAATTTGGAGGATCAGGCAAGCAGTCTTAAATTCTGCACAACTATGTGGCCTTCCAAAAGAACGCAAACGCTGATTGAAGCGTCCAAAGTTCTTTGGACTTAGTGGCATCAAAGAGACCGGGAGAACCATTACTTCCACGGGCTCGCAAACTCGAAAGAGCCCGTCAAAAGGCCCGCCAAGAGGCCCGTGAAAACTAGCGGTCACCTCGGTGGTGGCCTCGATGGAAGCTCCGTGCTTGAGCAGCAGCTCCACCACCTTGATGCGGTTCTTCTTGCAGGCAATGTGCAGGGGGTGAAGCCGTTCAGCGCCCTCGCATTTGGGTCGGCCTTCCGGTCCAGCAGTAGCTTGGCTACTCCCACGTGGCCGCAGTGGGCGGCCACGTGCAGTGCCGTCAGGTAGTCCTGCGTACACGTCGCAGAGGCGGAGGTTTGGACACTGACCAAGACGCTGAGCTCAGAAAGGCGTTGGAACCCTTTTTATACTGACTGTAGATGTCATACACGCGCTTTCCAACTATGCGAGTCTACGAGAATCTATCTGAGACAGGCGTTCATCATGCTCACTTGCATCTAAGCTGCACGGATCTTCTTCAGAAACTTTAGACACAGACTGTAGAGCATGTTTAGGGGCTCAAAGCAAGCGCGCAAGTAAAGGCACTGGATAAATGACGCACTAGCTACGTAAGAAGGTCGCAAAATCATGGTTTAAAATCTGCATGCATGATGACCAAACACTGGGAGTGGCTAGACCCACAAAACCTACTACCACTAATATAAGGTGCACCGTTATGTCAACAGATTAATAAAAGTTACATTTTTTCTCTACTTGCGAGCACTTTTTTCTTGCCATAATAACGCATGTCGGAGTTACTGAGAGGTGAGAATGATGTCTACCTAGTAGTGTTGTGCAAATATTCTAATTTTCTAATAGCGGTTTCAAATATTACGCTATTCAATATTCGTTTCAAGATGAAACTGCGATACACTTTTCTAAGTGTTGATCGCGGTGGGATAGCCCGTTAAACGCGTCTTACCGAGCACGGGTGCAGTGCAGAGAAGCAACAGCCACAGAAAGCTCTGCAGGTGTTGCTTCTCCGCAATGCACCAGTGCTCGATAAGAAGCGCACTCAACGAGGCTTTCTCAACGTGATCAACACTTCAAGAAGTACAAATATTGCAGTTGCGTGCTTAGGAGGAAAGCACATCTTCAAAGCGGAATGGTATGTGCACCATCCCTCTCCTTAGTGTATTTAAAAGAAACAAACTTTGTAAATGTTGATATCTGCACTCCTTCAAAAAATAAACTGTAGATATTATATGCAAGAGTATATGTTAGGCAGAGACTTCCTGACAACCTGCATTCATTATTCATGATTAGTCTTGTGCGAATTGGTGGATTTTGAGTTCGAAGCTGAATCCGAAGCTGAATAGTGGTTTTGGCGAATATTTTCGAATCGAATATCGAATAGTTTTTCCACACCTTCACTACCATTGCGTAACGCTTAGATGAAAACCCAGCTAAACTTATGAAGGTTGTTCCACTTATTCATTTACAAGCTAAGTTTAATCTATCTATATTTATAAACTGTGAACTAAGGAGGTCTGATGTCTTGGGATGGCAAGTAAACGACATGTTTGACATAAAATGAATCCTATAGAGATGGCAAACTATACATAATTGAGTAAATTTACAAATCTTGCGATGTAAAATATTCTTTCTTTAATCTCGAGTTCAAAGAGAATAAATCGCGCATAATGACTGCAGGCTGCAAGGGCATCTCTGCCTAACATAGTATTGTCTTGCATAACAGAAAGTTTAATTTTGAAACTTTTACTACAACGTATATATACACGTTCACAAAGTTTCCATTTATTTTCAAATGCAGACGGCACGCGTGCACCATCCCGCTTTGAATGTATGCTTTTCTTCCAAGCGCGCAATGGCAATATTCATACTTTTCCAAGTGTTTATCGCGGCAGGTTACCCCGTTGAGTTTGCTTCCTACCGAGCACCTGTGTAATGCGGAGAAGACACACCCGCAGAGCTCTCTTTCGCGGGTGTTGCTTCGCCGCAGTGCACCGGTGCTCGATAAGCAGCGCCTCAACGAGGCTAACTCGCCGCAATCAACACTTCGAAAAACGCCGAATAGTGCAGTTCTTATCGAAGCGGAATATCGAATAGTGCATTATTCGAAACTACTATTCGAAATTTCGAATATTCGCACAACCCTATTCATGATTGTCTTTTTCCTTTTCACGAAGTTTAGATTTAAAAAACAATATTAGCATAATAGCAAAAAAAAAAACTTGGTTTACGCTTAAGCCTTTGTCTTAAAGAGTGGAAAGCGTTGGCAATATCGGGCCCCGGTGTACAGCCTTCTCATTAAACCCACGTTTGTTCCCAAGCTGTGCAAATGTGTGTGCGTGGTCTAGTCAGTAGCATCACGTGGTTTCGTTTGAATTTTCCCTCCAAACTTGGCGGGGAAAATGTTCCATTCAATTTGGCGAGAAAATTTTTTGCTAAATTTGGAGGGAAAATTTTTCGACAAATTCAGCGGGTTGATAGGGTCATGACGTCACAGCCACGTGCAACGTCACACGTGGCTGCACACGCTGCATTATCTGTTTTTAATCCCGCCGACACCGGATTATTTGCGACACAACTTCCCAAACACCATCGAGTTAAAATTTATAACCCCCCCCCTTTTGCACGATTAGGCACATCTGGACATTTCTGTAAGTTTAATTTTATGTCTTATGTATAATTTACTTGCCATACCAATGTGGGCATTAAAGCTTCTGGGGCCACTGTCCATAAATAGTTAGATTAAGATTAACTTAGCTTAGAAATGGACAAGTGGAAGCTTGGAAACAACATTCACGAGTTCAGTTGGCTTTTCGTTTAAACATGGTGCAGTAGTGAAAGGCTCGGAGAAACTTTTCGATATACAATTCGAAACATATTCGGCCAAACCACTATTCACTTCGAATTCGGTTCGAACTAAAAATCCACTATTTACACATGACTACTACCTAGATGTTCATCTCATGAATGACCCAATCAATCCGATAAAATAGACACTTGAAACTTGTTTTCAACTGTAGACTGATCTAGAGATGTCATGAGGTTGAGAATTCAGGACTGCTAGCTAGTACACCAGTTCTATGCATGATGCCATGGTAAAGAAAGCCAACAAAAGGCATTTTCCATGCAAATTACTCGAAACCCGTCGAGCTCAGCCTAAGGGTAAGAAACCCTGATTGCACGTTGCTCGAGCTTCAAAACGAGCGGTACTATAAGCATACCTGGGAATTGGTCACATTTCAGTCAGCTAAGAGCTCAAGCACCTCAAACGACTTCGTAGCAAGCGGAAAAGTCTCACCACGGTGACGTCGTCGACAGGTGCCTTGTGGTAGAGCAAGATGCGGGCACTGTCCACATGGTCTCCTTGGGAGGCCATGTGAAGTGGGGCCAGGCCATTCTGTAAGAGCACAGAATGTTCCGTTAACAAAGCCAGCAGGAAACTACACACACTTCTGCACGTCCACCAGAAGTATTCCTGCCTCCCAAATAAAGCATGGCTCTGGCATGTCGCCAGTAGTCGAGCTCGACCAATGCCACCTCACCTTGGTCTTGGCAGTGATGGGGGCATTCTTCTCCAACAGTTGCTCTACCACCTGGTCGTGACCGCTGCGAGCCGCACAGTGCAGAGGCGTCAGTCCATCCTGAAACCGGATCCCATTGCGTCGTTTCACACAAAGTAAGGAGTATGCAGCATCCAAACGAAGGAGGCTGCGAAAGCTAGTAGGGCTACAAAAATAGCATAAGATCCATAGTACTTTCTGGGCCTTCTTACTTTTAAAGGCTACTTCATTTCGTTCCGAATATATATGTGTAAAATTAGGTAGGGCTGCCACGCCAAGAGTAACAGGCCTAAGGGGTATGGCTGGGGAAAAACAGACCATTTCGGTTGCATCCTCTCGTTTAACTTCCCACACTTATGCAAACCATTAACCTGCTGCTCCTGTATCATCCACATGAAGTGCACAATGCACAGTACATGTGCCACGTGGTAATGTTAATTTGGCATTTCAAGATTTCTGTTAGACAGTTCAAAGCAGCTAATGACAGAAAAAAAAAGGTGGTGATGAGTGAGACAACAGTACACCACGCTTATGATGTGGCTGGGAATGTGCTGCAACGCCACTGAAAAAGAATGTAGTATATCAGAAAAACGGAATCAAAGCTCTGGGCATTTATCTGGAGGCTTTTTAAAAAGTGTGCATGAATAGTTTAAACACATATACCCTCCTGAAAAATAAGAAAGAAGCCTATAAGAATTGTTTTTTGTGTTAATTTCTAGCTTTTTCAAAACCGTTACCATTTGTTAGATTCGCCCAGATTTTGTACTTATTTATAAGCACCCGTCAAGGGCCGCTGAAAAAAGAGTATCGTCAAGGTTCTAGATATGCTGTTGAGAAGTATTGCCATGTGCCAACTTTTCAGGATTGACTTTACAGTGTCAGGAATGTTTGAGATATGGTGTATTTATAGGGTGCTGGTGTTCTCTACAAATTTCTATAAGGCGGGAGGAGAGCAGGCTAACCCTGGTGGAAGCATCCATCTTGGCCCCTTTCTCGAGCAACAGCTTCACCATGTTGCTCTTTCCCCATTTGGCAGCAACGTGAAGTGGAGTGATTTGGTGCTGCAACACAAGGACATGTCAGGCTTCATTAGACACACATGCTTACACTAACAAGTATATGGGCACATGTATTTTGCTTACTAAAAAATATGGGTGAGAAAATATACAAACTTTTTAGTGTGATATATGAATATTATAAATAATTCTTAAAGGCAACTTCTTAAAGAGATATAAAAACGATTCCATTTATACATTGAAAATTTTGAATATTTACAGACCCGCAATAGCTAAAACTAAAAACACTACTCGGTATCTTGGTGTTAGTTTTATTGAACAAGCAGTGCTTCACATAAGTTTTATGGCGTCCAATAACACTTTTCTATTAAAATGTGACAGATGAGTATACTCTGCGATGCCAGATACAGGCATGCTTCACATTCCAAATGAAGCTCTAATGTCTATGTTGGTTTTTATCTTGACGTCATTCAGCTAACGAGTGATAAATAGCCAACTAATGTCAGTACTGGTAGGAAATCGACTGATCCCATCAACCCTTCCGACGTTAGTGAATTCCAGAAAACCATGACATATGTGGCACTTTGAATTCTAGCACAACTCTTTGGTAAGCAAAGATCAAATCTCATTTTCATACAGTATGGGAAGGGCAAGTCATTGTGGCTTATCAAAGGATTCTAGCAAATGAGGGGGCACTGCCAGCATTTTGACCGGTGCTGTGATCCTCAGACTCACAGTTCAGGGGTAACATTTCCAGTGCATAACACATATGTCTGGGTCTAAAAGTGACCCATGCCTCATCTATTCCCAGTATAATTTCTTTCATCTAAACCATTTGCGTCTGTGAATACATCTTAGGAAGAGTAGACACACAGATGTGACTCGAAATGAGAGTCGACGCATCGGGCAAGCAACAGTCTGTCGCAGGTTAAGAAATGTGAAACAAGCTCCTCCCACTAAGACCTCCACTCTTTCCATTTTAGCAGAGTGAATACTGGAGAGGAGAAAACCACCAATCATGTCAAGCAGAGAACTTTGTGTGTCCCACTTTTCTTGACCTGATACAGACTATAGGGATACACTATCATGCTAAAAAAAATATCCAGAGACAGAGGACATGCAAAGAGGGACATCACTGTCTCAACGAACGGCAACTAAGGCTGTACTGCGTTGTCCCTTGTCTCCGGATTATTCCGTCGTGATCCTACGAGCTTCGTCTCGTAAACAGCCCAGAAAGCTGGTATGCACAGAGACACGAACACGAATAATGGGACACAAATAAGCGCTCGTCCGTGTCCCCTTCTCCCTGTTCGTCCCTGTTTGTGCACACAAGTTTCCCGAGCAATCGTGCACCTACTAGCCCAGCAACGCGTCTCGTTAATAAACTAGGTTCGTAAATAGGCGGCGCCAGGTTCGGGCACAAAGTGGCAGGCGCACCTTGGCGGGGAAGTTGACGTCGGCCCCCTTCTCGAGGAGCAGGGAGGCGATGTTGCTGTTGCCGTAGTGCGCCGCAATGTGCAGCGGTGTGAAGCCGCTCTTGGAGGTGACGTCCGGATTGTGCTCGCTGTGCAGGAGCAGGGCGGCGGCCTTGCAGTCGTCCTTCTTGGAGGCGATGTGCAGCGCGGGCAGGCGCACCTTGCCCCGGGCGTCATTCTCCAGCAGCACCGCCACCACCTTGTCGTGACCCTGCTGGAGGGCCACTGCCAGCGGCGTGAAGCCGTCCTGCACAAGACGCGCGCGTTTGAAAAGTGATCGGGTTTTGACGCACGGGGCGCGTGGACCAATGTTAGAACAGGGGACACCAGATAAGCCACGCCTCAAAGTAAACTTCAGTCATACCGAGAAAACCCGAGACCGTGCACCAGCTCGACTGCACATTAACCCTCAAGTACTTCCGCCATCTTGACACTTCAGAGCATTGTCGCCAGTTATCTAAAGCTTCGTCTGAAATCGTAGGAAGTGTTTTTCCGTCCTCCAGAAATGTCGAAACAGTCCGCAATAGAGCGAAAGGATGTCGCTCTAAACTCCCCGAGGCCGTGGCTAAAGCTCGGAAAGTCGCATTTTCAAATCATAACTATGTATCGCCACTTGCGCTCGGCCTACACTAAGCACCAAAATGGCGGCGTACACGGGACAGTTGGGGAAATGTAGTGTCGATACTCCAACCATAGTTAATTTAGTGGCCTTAGCTGGCACAAGACACAAGGGTAGTCAAAGTGAAAACTCTGAAAAGGAACCTCGTGGCAGCCGACATTTTGCTACAAGACGATGTCCAAGGCTTCCAGGAGGTTCCAAAAACAATAATGTTAGGTCGTCCGAGTTGTTGAAGATCGTACAACAGACGCAAACCAAGACCTAGCTACGTTAAACTTTTCGCTGACTAGCCGTGCTTGGAGAGGGGCAGAGCGTGTAGGGACAACTGCGTGAATTTTATGCTAATGTATCCTGCCGCCGTAAATATGTCGTCGGTGTTGAGAGGAAGCTTGCAGCTTTGACGGGTAGCAGAATGGTCCTTATATCCCGGTCAGCAGGCCCAACATTCAGCCAAAGAAAATACAATTTAAGAAGGGGACAATTCGGATGATGTAGCGTAGACATATTTTGATCTACAGAGAATACAAATTAATCGTCGAGCCTTTCTTTACTGGTGCCTCCCTCATAAACGAGCCCTATTATTTTTGAGCTCCTCGATCCTGGCATTTTAGTCTCCTCCACTCGGGAAATGATATGGGCATTCCTTGGCAGTGTGAAACACCCCACATGCAAGAAAACAAGGAATGGGACGTTTTCTGGCAAGGCTCACCTCAGTGGCGAGGCTCTGATTGGCGCCGTGTGCCAGGAGGAAGCGCACCACTGCATCGTGGTTCTCCTGGGCAGCCATGTAGAGCGGAGTGAAGCCGCTCTGCGACTGCACATTCACGTTGGCCTGCTTCTCCACCAGAAGCTTCACCACCTCCTCCTGGCCCGCCAGCGACGCTATGTGCAGAGCTGTGTTCCCTTTCTGCAGTGCACGGTACAGGCAACGTCGGGGTTAATGGCTTACGAAGAGCAAGTCAAAACATCTTCGACACAATGGCTGCAGGTACAATTAGTTTTTTTTTTTTCAAGATGTAAATGAGAAGATAAAGAACATCAGCTTCACTGCATTACCACATAGAAAATAAGAAGCATTAAGGCAAAAAAATGATTATCTTCAAGAAGAACAAGTTCCTTTGGCCAAAAAAGACCTCGTGAGTGAAACCTAACAATCTAGTGACTAAAGCTTTGCGATGACAAGTGCACACAAGCATCATTACTATTTTTCTAGATGGTAATTGTGTTAGTGAATGTCAGCCCAATCATGCAGAAAGTGAAGCTCTATTTCTATTTCCTGGATGCAGCTCAAGGTTCCACCTAAGGGGTAGCATAATGTGAATACTACAGATCAAATTTCAGCAACTATCCCAATCTGATCCTCAGGTTATCATCACCAGTAGACAATCCTGCAGTCACCCACCTTGGTTGCAGCATTGACGTTGGCTCCACGCTTGAGCAGCTCACTCACAACGTTCACGTGGCCCTCCTTAGCCGCAAGGTGGAGAGCGTTCAGCCCATTCTGGACACAGACAGGAAAACCATCACCTTGGCACTCACGCTGTTTCAAATCAACATATAGATACAGCAAGGAAGCCCTTGTTACTGCTGTTCCACAGGGCACCTTGAGGCTGGTTCGGAGATTTGAGTTGGGGTGTGACCTACCGTGGTACGACCACTTACGACTGCTTGGGACGACAAATGGTTGCTATGGCAACCTAGGTCCGCGCAACGCGTCGCGGTAGGATGCAAGGAGTTGTAACAGAATCAGTCGCGTTAAATCTCAGAAATCTGAACCAGCCTTCATGTGCAGTTCTTCTTAACATTGGTTGATGCTGTAGATGAGAAATGTAGCCAGTGTGGTACCACTGCAAGCCTGGGGTCTTTCATGCAGTAGTGATACATGACCGCACACCGCTATGATGCTCATCCGGATAGAAACGGGCAAGCTAGCAGTGGTACTAAACTGGCAAAATTTCTTATCTACGGTGTAAACCAGTGTCGCCGTATCTCCAAGGCAGACCAACCTGTATAAACATGAACGTCAAATTTGTTTTTCTTTTTTTAGTTCTCAAAGGAAGCCTCGATCGATACAGTAATTTTTCCACTACTGTGACTAGCCCAAGTTATTTATGCTTCAATAAATAATCTATGAAGTCTGCAAAAGCAAGCTGGTAGCTCCAGAAGAATATCCTGCAGAGAGTAGTTTGTACAGTGGAAACACTCTATCAACGTGTAAGTGCATGCTTGGAGGTTCTGGAGGAGTGGAAATAGAATACTTTTACAGACCAATTAGGCCAGTCCATATTACTGGGAGGTATAAGGAACACGAAAGGCAATTTAAAACCTGTTGTAATTAACGTGTCTTAGGATTTCAAAGATAAAGATTTCAAGGAAGGATTTGTATAGCCTTTTCTAAAGTTTTTTTTTTTTTCCGATCAGGTGCCACGCAGGAAATTTATGTTAAAACTTAGAACTTTCAGAATTCACCCAATGATTATCAATTGGATAGATTTATACCTAACTAATCTCAGTCAAAATGTTGAAATTAACGGTCACCTCTCAAACCCCTTCCAGTTTATTCGGGTGTACCCCAGGGTTCTGTTTTGGGGCCATTGCTGTTATTGATGTACATAAATGATATAGTGCACGGGACTCCACCAGATATTCAAATTAGGATCTTTGCAGATGATTGCATTATTTATTCAGCCATTAACTCAATTGACCAACAAATTTTGTTAAATAAATATCTGGACCATATAAAGGAATAGTGCAAAAATTCTAATATGAAAATAAACTACACCAACTCCTAATAGTGTCATATAGAGCACTTTAGCAATGTAGATGTACTTTAAATACCTCGGTGTCACTTTCTCTAGAGGCCTAACCTGGACCAAACATATTGACACCATCTGCGCATCGGCATATCAAAAGCTTTGTTTTCTCAGACAAATTGAAACATGCAACGAAAGAGATTAAGACAGCAGCATACAAAACATACATTAGACCCATCTTAGAATACGGTAGTGTTGTCTGGGAACCTCACACAGAGAGATGTTAGACAGCAGCACACAAAACATGCATTAGACCCATCTTAAGATACGGTAGTGTTGTCTGGGACCCTCACACAAAGAGAGATGTTGACAGGTTGAAAAAGATCCAACGACAAGCTGCACGTTTTATTCATTCTAGCTACAGGCAGACTGCATCCCCAAAAAAATGCTCCAAGCTAACACTATAGAGCCCTTGCGTATAAGGCGAGAAATTCCACGTCTGAAATTTCTTTATCTAATCATTAATGACAAGCTAAATGTAGGTCCGAATAAATATGTCCTCTCTTCAAGTTCAAAACGATCGAATAGACTAAATCATTAAAAATATGCCAAACTTACAGTAGCCGAATAGATACCTTTAAGCAGTCGTTTTTCGTGAGAACGATTGAGGCTTGGAATTTATTGCCCAGCAATATTGTGAATTTATAAACTGTGTCCTCCTTCGAGCATTCCATTGCACAGATTTTGAAACTGTATTTTGTAATGATTGTTTAGGTTAATTCTAGTTTTATATGTTTAGAATGCTACGGTATTGCCTCAGTGCACATTGCATGTGCTAATAAAGATCGAACTGCTGAAACTTCCATGTTTTATATTGGTATTTCTTCTTTTTTTTTCATGTTGTTACAGTGAATATTTCCCCGTAATGACCCTCAAGAGAAGGCTAACAGTACTTTCAAATAAATAAATAAATAAGGAAGCTAGTGTAATTTTCAAAAATTATTATATACCATATTTTTCGGTGTATAAGTTGCGTTTTTTCTTAAACATTTTTCTTGGTGTCGTTTTATACAAAAATGCGACTTATCTGTGCTTTTTTTTTCTTTTGAATACATGGTGCGTTGTCATTTTTGTTTCATTTTTGCATGCCATCTTTCGTAGAGCACTGTAACTACATAGCTATAAGTGGTGTTGCCCTTTCCAGGAGGTCACTGCAGTATCACTTTAAAAAGTGAAACATTATCAAAGCTTAATTATGTTCAGCCTGCATTATGAATTAACCTTAATAAATCTGAATTGTGATACTAAATTTTTACCTTGCCGCAGAATGGTAACTGAAATGTCCCACTCCATGAAATTCGTTTCTATGGATATGAGAAAAAGCTATGCCCATGAGCAGGTGAGGACAAGGGCCAGAATTTAGACAACAAAAAGAAAGCAGAGCCATATGGCATGACAATAATTATAACTAGCTACCAAAGTGTAACATACCTTTAGCTAGTCCATTCTTAGATTTCACAAATGCATTACTTACTGCGTTACTAGTGTTGATATCTATGCTGCCCTTAAGGTACTCCAAGACCTTCTCCAGGTTGCCAGCCCGGGCAGCCCGTAAGAAGCTGGCATTTCCATCGGTCTGCAGAGAAAAGAAATATACACAAGAATCAGCATTGTAGAGCTTGACAGTGCACAGAACTGTAATGAGTGATACTGACTCCAGTCAGGTAATAGCGATATAAAGCTATCCTACTACTATCATACTATCCTTCCTAACTGTAAAGCCAGCAATCTGGTTTCATACAACGCTCAACATGAGGATGAAGGGTGGCATATCTGAAGTTGGCTTGTTCATGTCTAGAAAGGTAATGTCACAATAGAAGGTTGTCAAAATTTAATCTAACAAATTTTTCACCAAGACGGAATACTTCATATTTTCCTGTTTATAACACAGAAGTAGGGTCTCAAGGTGATATCCAAGGGCTATGATATTTTGAAAAAAGCAAGGTTGCCTTATATCACCTCAAACACCTCACAGACAACATAATCTACTGTTGAATGAAAATGTCACTATATCTGTCAACACTATGTCAATGTCACAGCCATCAAAAAGAGTTGATGTGGAGAAAATGAACATACAACAGGCCCACTACATTGCAAATGTATATACATAACAACCAATCTAGATATTCCAACACCCTTCTCAGAAAAAATACTTCAGATGTAATTTATAGTAGCTTTTAAGGCTTTCAATAAAGTAGGCCTGCGAAACTAGACTGGGATTTTATTACCTACCGTAGAATACCATGCATCCGCCCATTCCACATTAAGCGCCCATTACCAAATTTGTGAGATCTGCGAAAACACGCACAGTACATTTATATGTAAAATTGATGACCGGACAAGCGCCCATCCCCCATTCTCTCGTGATTATTTCCATATTTTAAGTGGGCTCTTGCCCGGTATTTTACGGTAGATACAAGAATCTGTAAGCACCAGCATTTAAGCTTCCAGCACTTCTTTACTTCTTTTCGCTGTGTATGTCTAAACTTAATTGCCCTCACAATTTTTTTTTTTTTCTGTTTCAGATTTAATGAGAAGTTTATGCCCACATATTGACAAGAAAACTTGTACAAGAGTAAGATTATTTTGTCTGAATTTTGTCATAGGCCTGTGCTACAAATTCAGGCAGAGTTTACAAGACATAGACTTCTAAAGGCTGGAACATTACACGAAAAACAACCAAATATACTGCAGAAACCACAAACGAAATTCAAATGGCAGCTAGGCCCCTCCCCTTTTACAAAAATCGGAAATAATTTGAGAGATTTGGAGCGCAAGATATTTTTCGGACAGAGCCTCCGATTTTCTAATGGCTCGACGCAAGAAAACTTGGTGAAGCATTGCGATTTCCATGGAGGAAGAAATGCCTTATGTGGCTTGTCTTCCGAAAATCGCGTACAACGGTTTTCGGATGGTCCGATTTCCGTTCAATTCTCTGTCCATTTTTTTGCATCATATATTCCAGCCTTAATTAATAAGGCAAATGTTTCCGGAAAAACCGCCGTTAAGGCTCTCTCTCTGATGAAAATTTTTCTCAATAAAGCAAAGAATCCTAGTAAGGACTCTCTCTGGCACTTTTTTGTTTCCCTTTTATGGCACTCCAAGGCTCGAGACATGTATAAAGCTAACACTGTTTGGCCACAACCACTGTGCACCATGCCAAAATAAACGCCAAAAAGGGCTCCACTCCAGCTAACCATTTCAAGGTCACGAGGAAGGAAAATATTGTACCTGATAGCATCATGGCTCCCAGTTTCTGCATATTAGATACAAACAAATACAGTACAATTTTCTACCAAAGCCTACAAACAGGCATATTTCAAGATAAATGTAATTCCCTTCCTCAAGTAATAAAAGTAAGTATTGACATAATGTTATGCCAAAATTAGCAGCAGTAGCTGCTTATACAAGTTTACAACCATGTGCGCCCCTCATACCGAAAAGCCTATTTCCCCAACTGCAACAGGTAAGTCAACAAAAAAATACTTGTTGATGCAATTGAAAGCATTCCCAAGGCTCAGGCATGTTTCCAGCAAATCTTATCTTTGGCCTCCCCCATGGCTAACTAAAGACTTGCTAAAAAAAAAGAGCTAAAGAAAGAGCTGCGCGATAAGAGCAGAATTACACAAGCATGATACAGACTTCACTGTGGGGGAGCACACTTGGCTTTGAACCAACTCTTACAACTAAAATCTGTTGTTTTATTTTTTTATCTGATTTTTCTGACAGATAGGAACAAAGTCAAGTGCACGTCGACTCCTCTGACTAATATGTAAGCTCTACAAGTTCATACTGGCATTGACACATGTCCAAAAGTCGAGCTTAACACACACATTTGTTGAACATTAATATAGCTTGTTTCGAACAGCATTAAAAAAACCATGGCTGTAATTCAACAAATTTACTATAGAATGGCTATCCCACATAATATATAACGTATAGAAGGGGCATAGACCAGCGGTTTCTCGAATGCACGGACCCTTTGGGGTTCCTGAAAGTTAGGATCCAGAAAGCCCTCAACCATCAGTCAATTTGAGCAATAAAACCATTTGTTTTCACTGATACTGATTGGGTAAAGTTCAATTAAGTCTGTTAGCCCAGAAGAGGTCCTCAAACGTCAGTGATGGAGAATCACTGGTATAGACCTTGCACAGTAAAAATAGTCACTGTACTGCCACAGCAAGGAAAGAAACACAGATTAAGAAGTTACAAGCAAATACATATGTGCAAATGATCTGCATTGCATTCCTTTCCTTGTTCCATAAGGATCGACAGCTGGGTAAACCTTGTCCCTGATTAATTAGGATTATAACTTTCCATTTCTTCAAATATGTTGCAGCAGGTTGTGGATGGTAAGAGCACAAAATCGTGGCACCAACAAAATGGCCCCAACCAAATATGTTATCGCTCTCACACTTGCTTTGGCAGAAAAACAAGAGCATGTAAGAAGGTCCACAAATTATGCCAAGGTGCATTGTCGGGCAGAAGCTCGGTCTTCCTCTCCAACTATGAAGAGTCGATGCACCACTGCAATGCACGCAGATTTCTGCCCCCATGGAGTCATGGGGTGCAAATCAATCTAGTGCAGCACACACTGACCAGGCAAAAAAGAGGACCTCAAAAAATGCCAGGAAGTCGGAAAAACACTTGGAAGGACACTGTCGTAACACAGCAAGCAACCTCACCAACAATGGAGCGTTATCCAACTGGACTTGTACACTCTCCTCCTTGAAGGCCCCAGACGGAATGTATGTCGCAAGGAGGTAACGTCCCAACGACGAAAATGAAGAAACCAACACGGATGCCCACGTACGGAGTGATGACCAAAATCCAGAGGACGCCTCCGAAACTCTCCAACGTCCATTTTGAGGACGACTATCATTGGAACTCTTCGCGGCACCGTCAACCGAAGGCCGAGTGGAGGGACGGCTACAGTGTGTCTAGACGCTCACAGGTGAAGCTAGCGAAGCTCCAACAGGAGACCTTGAGCTCCCTCTCAAAGGCGTGAAATTGACCACGATGCGACACGCATGCTGCCCCTTCCCTCCCAAACGTTTCCCCCGCACTATGCTGCCTCGCTCGATTAACTCCATCTTCCGGTACCACCCAGAGAGACGTGTTTTTGCTTGTTACATCCAAGGGCCCACCCTAGAGCTGCCCTGTCTGTAGTATTTGTTGCCTGAACGGATTACCAGCACTGTTTGAGCGAGCGGTCTGAATTTGTGCTAAAATATTACAACACAAAATATATAATACCTGACTGCACCGGATGACACAGGGTGCATGAAAGTTCATTACAATTCCAGATTTCTGCTGAGTTAGTTTTGTGTAAGAATGTATCAGTTTGGTCGTAACAGGTGTCATTTCTCACGGGTATAATATTCAAACATAACAGAAAAACATATTTTATTGGCAAATGTTTTCATAAATGCATTGCACAGAAAACTTTTATTAAATAATGCTTTGCTGGCAGTTGCCTATTTGTTTCATAGGAAACTTGCACTAAGCTCATCCCATCAACACGCTTGTAGACAGGAGGCATGGGAATCACTCGTTTAAATAGTGTTGTCTCATAGGCTCCAATGCCAATCTTGTTTTCCTCTTTGTTGCCCTTGTTGTGCAGGAGAAAATATTTTCCGTGTTTACAAGCCACTGCCAGTAAAACATTCAAAATGCCTTATGATTCCTGTGCGAACAACATCCGGGAAAAAGGATAAATATAAACTAGTGAAGAAAAGGGGGTGAGGGGTATAGGATCAATGTCCAACATCTTTGATGAAGATTTGCTGCATGGTTTTATAGTTTATACGTACATTCACTCAAACAAAGTATATAATGAATGAAGAGTGCGAACAAGAGTCGAGAGAAAGAATAAATATAAACTAGTGAAGACGAGGAGGTGAGGGGTATGGATCAATGTCGAAGACGTTGAAAAAAAACCTTTCCCTTCTTCCCCCCCCCCTTTTTTTTTAAGTTGAATAGTTCACTCCGCACTGGAGGCAAACGTTTTTACTATTTATTTATTTATTGTAAACTGTCTTTGAGCTTCAACAAATATGATGATGAGCGAACTTTAAAAGAAGGTAGTGGTTATTCTGCCGGCAGCCGGCACAACCCAAAAGAAAACAGAAAAAAATGGCCAGCACCGGAGTCTGTACAAATACGACGAAACTTCTACCATTCAAGAAAGCCCGGCCACGCAATGTCAATAAGCTAGCATAAAGATTCAGGTTGACTCTTCGGCGTCTATAATGTAGCAGTAATGGGGTATTTGCACAATTACAATATCGCGTGCCGGCGTGCTTTCGGATATTGATTTTGTGTCCTGCCAGCATTAACGGTGCAACCAATTTCGCTCTTCTCGCCCACGCAGTGCGTTTGGTTGAGCTGCCATAAATATGCAGAAACGAGGCGAAAAGGCGTACAGCAGAAGCAAAAAAGACAGCAGAGATTCTGTCGCAACGACGAGAAATAAGTGAGCTCAGTCCACAGGCGCACTTACTTCGAAATTTTTCAACGCGGGTTAAGACGGGAAGCTAGCAAACATACACCAACTAAGGGCGAGAACAGACGGGTAAGGATGGGAAGAAATGATGCACGTCAAAGGACAGGCCCGAACATCGGCGCGAATTTGCCGGCGAAGCGCTCTGAAGGGGGGGCGCGGACGCAAGCAGCGGCACCCTGCTTTTGGCGAGGTCGCGTGATAACGGAGCACTCAAACGCAAACACGATGTAGCAAGCAAATCGTACCAAAGATAATCGGCGATCGAGAAAAAAATAAAATTAAAAGTGACTTTACCTGCTGTTCCCCTTGAGTAACCATGGTTACCATCCACTCGAACGGTTTAAAGGGAGCCTACATCGTCGAGGAGACGGGTCGCCCGCCTCGATTCACCGGCAGCTCCTTCGTTCAAAGTCGCGTTTCTTGGCGTCCACACCTCGATCGGCGCACGAAGTACGCACAGAACACGGATTCCGCGGCTAGGTTCCGAGCTCTGAGTGGGGAAAACGGCACTGTAAATCCTCGGGGAATAATCAGAAGACGCCGGGACGTCGGGGAGAGCGGCTTCGTCGCTTCGTCGTTCGCGTCAGACGCCAGTATTGATTTGCTTCACTGCGCATGCGCGTGTTTGCATCTGCGGGTCTGCGGCTTGGAAAGATGGCGGCGGCCGGCTAGGAGCGCGGAGGCATCGCGCGCCGACGCTGCTGGAGTCGCGCGCGGTGATCTCTTGGCATGCCCGTTGCTGTCGACACCGAATGTTTCATTTGGCTGAGGTTGTGACGGCCTCGTCAAAGCTGTCGCTGACAGATTGAGGGCAGGAGCAAGTCCGAGATTTGGAGGGGAGGCTCGCATCGCGTGCCAAGTCTAGATGGTCGATCACTAACCCGAGAGAATTTATCACGCCCGGAATAGTACGCGAAAAATATTAAATATATTTCTTTAAAAAAAATTTGAAGAAGCAAGCTATTTCGCATACCACTCACTTTCTTCAGCAGCACGAATGTATAAACATTGTGCAACCGGAAGCACATAAAAAAACTGAAATTTTAAATAGTCACAAAATCGATCGCCAATTTATTATGATTTTCGCTTGGAAAATGTTATTGGACTATCAAAAATAACAATTCAAAGAAGCAAGCTGTGGCGCGAGCTAAAGCACATACCACAGTTTATTATAGTTGCCCAAATATTCAATGATAGGTAGTTTATTTTACAATAATGCAAAGAAAAAGACACGATTACTTAATTCCTACCTAATACCTCACCATCTCCGTTGTTATCCTCACTTGGATCCAAAGGCGTTGCACACGTCTCAAGCGTCTCTCTCTCTCTCTCTCTCTCTCTCTCTCTCTATTTATTTATTATTCTTATTATTTTTTTTTTGTAAGGGAGAGGTGTGGAGAATTGAATGTTGCGAGAGAAACAAAGTAGTTCAGGAAATAGTGAAAATTTTCGCAGAATAAAACGCACATGCTAAAAGGACATTCTTTCAGGCGAACATTGTAACTTCAAAAGCAATAAAAAAAATCTAATTTTTTTTTTTTTTTTTTTGGTGGGGGGGGGGGGGTGGATAAGAAAGTTTTATGGAAACAATAAAATGTTTGATCTGATACATGCTGTGAATTCAACGCTATTACATTTTTCGGGAAAACAGTTCTTCATAGCGGTGCGCAGAGATTCAAGATATTGAAAAGGTTGATCATAAAACCCAAAATTCAGAAAGCAAAATGGATTTGAGAAATAAGTAATATACGTGGCTTATGTTATAATTACGATTGACTAACATTGTTCTATATCCGTCCATAACTGCGAGCGTTCGGTTGCTTGTGCTGTCGAGCAAACTAAATATGACACGAGCAACCACGTGTCAAGCCGCATCATGTGGTAAGGTAAGTACATCATTTCTGCAAACCATGAAAGCGTGTACAGGTACTACCTGCCTGTAACATTCAAGTGGAATGCGAAGGGAGACAACATGGAGGTGTCACTGAAGCACTTCCTTTTTCCTGTATCAATCCTTCATTTTTGACAGCGGTATTATACGATGATTTTTTTTTTTTTCACCCGCTTCATCATGAATAATGTGCGAAGCTGGCCCCGGACCATACTCCGGTAAATTACTATACAACAATCTTAATTACTAATCTATGTTGCCCAGGAAGTCGTTGGTACAATTGTTAATTATTACTGGAAAATAATTCGATGAGATTTCAATTACTTTCACCAGGCACGTATCCGGGGAAGGGGGGCGGCGCCCCCCCCTTCGAAATTTTCCATTTTGCTGGGGCCTCCTCTCCCCCTCCCCCTCATACAGCATTTTGTCATAGACGTCCCGCCCCCCGCCGCCACCCCCCCCCCTCCCCCAAAACAAAATCCTGGCTACGTGCCTGACTTTCACTACGTGTTTGACTACGAGTTGTCCGGACATAACTCAATATAAATACCTAGGACCTATTTTGTCTTACTAAATGGGACAACCACATCGATCACATAGTAAACAGAGCCAACAACAAATTATGGTATTTAAAACGAATCTTGGAGGATGCTCCGTCTACCACTAAACTGCTCGCAAAGTATTAATTCGCCCCACTCTTGAATATGCGAGCATTGCATGGGACCCGTTTACACAAAAAACATAGGCAAATTAAAAATGGTTCAGAGAAGAGTACTTAGGTTTGTCTTCAACAAATTCGGACGAAACCATTCCCCCTCAACGATAATGTGTCAAACTGATTTAATACATTCGCAAACTAGAAGAAAAATAGCTCGCCTTAAAACCCTCTTCCAAATCATCAACCACTCCATTAAAATTCCACAGGACAAATACGTAACTTTCGCGACTAGAACAAATACCAGATTTACACACTCGAAAAAGATTACTGAACACCGGTCTCGAATTGATTCCTTTAAATACTCCTTTTTTCCACGCACAACGTCGGAGTGGAAGAAGCTACCCAGGCATGTCGTTGACTGTGATAATGTTTCTTTGTTTCTAGACCAACTCGCACCTTATGTATAAATAGCTTGTTTTGTAGCGGGAACAGCACTGTAACTATTACTACTTCATCGAGACTGACGTTTTGTTTTTATTGGTGCTGCGCGGACCATGAATTTGTGTTTGTGCATGTATTGTCATACAGATTGCTTTTTTCAACGTGCTTTGAACTTTGCCTTGCTCTGTTGTCGATTCTAATCTGTATTTCTTATCATAGCGTTGTATTAGAACGTGACCGCGTTAGCAGGTTGTACCGCACTGGCTAAATTGCTCATCTACAGCGAGTGACTTGTCGCAACTTTAAATGGCTGACCAACTACACGTTGTATAAGTATTCCCACGAACCCAATTTTTTACCGCGTTGTCTTATCATTGTTCATTCTTTGTTGATTTGTGCCACTCCTATTGTATTCATTTTCAAGGAAGTGATAGTATTGTTTAAATGAAATTAAAATATGAAAACTAACCAATATCAGTGAGGACTGACTTGGTTTACATTTGGTTCACATGGTAGCTGGTGCATTTGTTTTAGTTAGTCTATTAGATCCATGATAGAATACCGAGCTCAGAGTACCATAGAAGTCAGTTGTTTTATTAACTTTCTGCATCACTGAGATCGTAAATTACTGCCTTTTTTTATTTTTTTATTACGATAATTCGAAGCAAAGGTGAAATTCACCGAAATTCAGTCTAGGATAAGGCCAAACAAATTCAAACGCCATGCGCCTCGTTTCTTTTTTTTTTTTCTTTTAGTAGATGGGAGAAGCATTAACGTTACAGCGCCTTTTTAATAGTAGTTGTAATTGTAATAAAAAAATTTGAAATCGCCTATACTAAAACGTAATTAAATTAAAATTACCTGTCTGTTTAGTCAAGTAATTAATTACAGATAAAAATTAATCCAAAAAGTATAATTATCATGTGAAAATACCATAATTACTAAATATTGTAGACGTTTCGAGCTCGCTCCGAATTAGGTTATATTATTAGTATTACCGGCCTTCTAGCGTCTCCTTCAAGTGCCGAGCCAGTGATGACAAACCCACGCAACTTTTGCGCTGGTTTCAAGAACACAGTTAGGTAATGAACTCTCACGTAACCGTTCATGAAGTGAAAGAACCGAAATAGAACTAAAACAGAAAAAAAGTAAAATTATCTTAAAAGTCTGCTTAAGGAAAAGAAACATAAAACCTCGCGTTTTTAATCCTTCATTCTAGTTCAGCCTTACGCCTATTCGCAGTTAATAATACTACCCACGAGCACGTATTATTTTATTCTCCTAGTATTTCGGAAAAACCTTCCCGGAGACCCAAGCGAGACCGAAATAATTATAACTTGTAAAATATCGGTCTTTTTTTCCCCAATTTTATTTTTTATTTAGCATTGTGAGCACAAGCACAAGCACGATATTCCTCTCCGCGAATGTCGCGCACGTGCTCATCGAAAAGGGCAAGGAGGAGAACGAACCCAAACGGAGTAGTATGTGATACTCACAGAACAATATCAGACAATATCAAATCTTCAAACTGGAAAACATTCGAGTTGTAGACAATATTTCAAGAGGAACATGGAAAGGAGGATATGATCCTAATGTCGCTTGAGAATGTTTAAGAAACATAACTTTCTTACAAGACTGCAAGCCAGGCTACAACATCACGATTAGTGCAGTCTGTTTTTTCTTGATAGGTGTATTTAAGAGAAAGTGTGACGCGGGGGCTGTGACCAGTGGATCAAACAGACACTTTGTTTCACGAAGGAGTAGACGCACGCGGCGGCTGCACGCGACGAATGCCGACGCCGAAAGCTGCCTCATCCACGCCGCCGCTGAGCGAGGAGAGCCGCTATTTCGGAGGGCGAGTGGCAAGGCGCCAGACGGGACGCCCAGTCCGACGAGGAGGCCCACGAAGAATCGTGGGCGTCCTTCGCGAGCGTCCGATTCCTATTCAGTTCACAGCAAGACCCGGTTGGAGATGACCAGCGATTTATTTTGTGTATGTCACCACCCCCATGAAGTCTGCCTCAGATATGGGACATTGCAATGGAAGTCTTATGTAGAGCTTGTAAGGCTTTAATACTTAAAACGGGAAGTCTACAAGAAGGTTGTTGTAAGTTTTCAAAAAAAAAGAGAAAATAAAATATCAGAAGAGTATGGCAGTCGTGGCCACGTGTGCCGACGGATACAGTGATATGCGCACCATTTTCCTTTCTCAAAACAATATACGTGTATCAGTGAATTCTGGCCTATCACCTAATTTGACATGCCCATTATAAACCTGAAAAAAAAGGAAAAAAACATTCAAATGCATTATGTGGATGACTAGACAACGGAATACCTTTAAATTGCGCCTGTTGTGTTCGCTGTGGCATACGAACTTGAACAGCGCTCTATATACGACCGCTAAGTCTGGGGTTTTTAACATGCACCACGCAGAAGTGATGGAATGGAGATCGTACTCAGGATTCCTGGGCTTACTCCACCAGACTTCTGGGCTCTGCAGCGGGAGCTTTCGTGTCGGCTTTCCAGATTATCATCAGTTATCACCGCTGGAGATACGCCGTGAGGCAGTAGGGAGTTTTAGTAGACCCTTCCGATGACTCCGATAAAGCGATCCCCGACACTCAGCCGACGCCTTTGCGCATACATCGTATCGTTATGGGGTACCGTTATCGGAGTCATAGAAACGGTCTACTGAAACTCCCTACTGCCTACACGGTGTGTCTCCAGCGGTGAAAACTTGATGATGAGCATGGGTGACATGCCAGAATTCACTGATACACGTATATCGTTTTGAGAAAGGAAAATGGTGTGCATATCACACTGTATGATTGTTGTGTAGACATATGAGCCGCCTGTAGAAAACGCAATCTTCTTCGGGAGCCGGTTCTTCCCACAGATAACCGCTTTCCTCTAATGGCAATCGGACATTAAGCAGAATTTTTTTAGCCTCGCTAGCAGACGCGATCGGCGCTCAACTCCTCCACACCGGACGGCGCTTACGGGCGAATGGGACTGCGGAAATCGAGTAGGTACTCCGGAGCACGCACAGCCTGCAGGATTTCTTTGGGCGTGCCATTTGTTTCTTCGTCGTGTGCGGTTTTAATACCGGATGTACAAGAACTATTCATCTGGGCACGTCCGAAAACGGCGAAAACGTCTGCTAAAACCGCAGTCCCCGCGAAATGCCCGCAGGGCGGCGCCCCAGTCGGCAAAATATGGCCGCGCGCTGGAACGTCGAAAATTCTGGTCTATACTGACGAGCTTAGCGTAAAAGACGAGAACCGAGAGACGAACAGTCAACACAACCCTGCACCGCGAGAGACAACAACGGAATTAACGTTTCCCAGACGTAACAAATTAAGTTGTTAAAATATTAAGTGCAATTTACCTGACATTCAACAGGTGCCAATGAGAATCACGGCGATGCCATCGGAACCCCAGAACCGCCCACACATCCAACGCTCGCTCAAATCGTTGACGGTGCACATGGATCTTCCATGTCACGCGGGCGCGTGGGAGGCAACGAGAGGCCCATCAACTCACCAAGAGACAGCTCCTGGGCATCCGAATCATGATCTATCAATGCGACAGACCCAGAAAGGTCCGGCTGTTAGCTTCTGCAACCTGCGGTGACAGTGGTTCCTTCCAGCGGGATGCCTCGGGAGGCCGCTCCAGCGGCTCTTCCGAGAGGCAGGCTGCCCGCAGATGCCCGAAACCCTGTGCTCCTCGAGGATGCGGTGCCGTCGCGACGGACGCGACGGAGCTTCGGACGCATTTAGAAGGTGCGGGTCGACCAGGGGCGGTGCTCCTGGCGGAGCGCCCGTCTACGCGGGAGCGCTTCCGGCGCAACCAGACAAGACCCCGGCGAGGCGTGCCACAGGAGACAAAGCCCGCGATATGTCACGGACAGCAGTCTCTTAGCAGCAGGACACGGGAGGCAGAGGAATAGAAGGGTTCCACGAGGATGAGGAACGTCTGAGCCAGCAGCCTTCTCAAACGGCGAAGGTTGAGGACGTCTCTTTGTTGAAGATTTGCTAAATGTATCGGCAGAGTTACGCCCCTGCAGTACACGAAACGGCTGCTGTATGAAGGTAAAACCCAGCTTTTGTAATATAATTTCGTATAAGCATATTACGATTGCTTTATCCTTCTTTCCTTGGAGTTTTGTCTGAGTAAAATTTCATACTGTCAAAAGATCAATACGAAAGTAAATGACTTTGGCTTTGTAGATCAAACACAACGGAACATGATCGGGCTTCATTGCCGAAAATAGAAACGCCTACACATGCAAGATGCCCACATTCGATTCTATAAATAAATTAAAATATTGGTCACTCAGTGTTCACACGTTGAGCTTTGATATGTCTTTCAGAGAATTAGAGTTTTATTCGAACATCAATCTTTTGAGTAATGGCTCCCCTGTGCACTCGAGATAACCTTCATGACGAGAGCTTTCCGAGAGCTCATCACAAGATCGCCTAACTCCCGAGACCGCTAAGCACAAACGGTTGGTCCCCTCCGCGCCCTAGACAGTTTTTGTAGATGGCTTTTGCCGTCCCGCAACGCTCTCCGAAACCCGCTACGATTCCTGGAACTTTACAGTCAAGGCCATCGGTGCGCAGGCGCAGTAGTGGCTTCTTCATTGCGGAGGGCTTGGCGGAGGGGGAAACGCGGTCTACGAAAACATCTTACTTCTGACAAAACATATGTACAAGTTTAAGGTTAATCGAAGCTGATCAGTTACAACGGAATTACTGAGGATTGCTATGCTTCATGTCGCACGCACAATACGGAACTCAAGAGCGTACATTAAGAATTTAAGATAGCTTTTTCCCAATTATCAGTGCTGCACGAGATACGCATGATGCCGGCACAATCTAAAAACCGCCGACTGTTCCAAACTTTGTTATATCTAAAGAGCAAAGGTCTTGCGAGAAACACGATTACCTGACCTCGGAGCTGCAGATGCTGCCAACGGGAGCAAGTGACTCCGCGCTGTGTCCGAAGTCGAACATGTTTCGTAACGCAATTCCGTCCACCCAGCGTGACCTCAGAAATTTGACGCACTGTTTCTGCTTGACACACTGACTACAGCATCACGCGAGTAAGTCTCGTCTGAGCGTATAAGACACGCTCCTTGAGAAACAGGAAGTAGAGCGCGATACAAATGAGGAGTCGGCCAGAAACGCACTCTAGATGTGAGAGACATTTACGAACGGGAAACCGCCTGCTGGCTCACAAGGCAAATGTTGCAGGCCGACGGGAGCGAGTGAACCATCCCCATGCCACTGGGACCTCAACTCACTCGTGCCCTGACAGTCAAAAGTAAAATACAAAATAACAAAAGCCGCGGGAAAACAACTCAAAGAAGGAGCCATTGCGTGACTTGGTCAAAAGGGATCTCTGTGCTAAGGACCACGTCCGGCGAACCTGTATGTGTTCAGTTCTTCTCAGTTATTTTTTCTTTCTGGGTGACATGACGAACTACTAAAAAAAAAGAGTTTGACAACTTTGAGGAGGCGCAAAGGATGTTCCAATACAGTTATTAATTGCGACATCAAAAGAGACACGGGTCACCGTGCCACTTACCACCAGGTCGGTCGGCATATCTCCATTCACGTATTCCTGCGACGAACGAAGTCACGTACGGTGTGGCACCGAAGAGGACGACGGATCGACGACAGTCAGAAGAGGCATGCATCAAACTTAAGAAGTTCCGGCACAAACGTTGTGACACGCCAACGTCGCATCTAAGCCTTCGAGGAGCAGTTCCACAACGGCAGCATAAAAGGCACCGAACGATTTCGGTTCTTCGCAAGTGTCCGCGGTGCAATCCGTAGACAAGATCTACACGTCTTCTGAACAAGCTCGATGCTCTCGGTATGGTAGTGCCAACTCTTGGAAGCGTAGTGCTAAAACTTGACGGGGAAGTGCTAACTCTTGGGAAGTTATAACTCCTGGGAGTGCAAACTGCTCAACCCACGGGCCGCAGTCCGCGCATCAGAAACGAATGGCACACCCTGGATTTTTTTTTTTTTTAATAGAGCCAAGCTGGAATTCGGCTCTTACTGAAAGGGACGAGACTGAAGACGAACCCCGAGGAAGCTATCGAACGCTCTCTCAGGGTGCGTGACGTGGGATCGGTCTGGAGCCAGCCAGGGCGCGCTGTTCCACGAACGGCTTATCCTTCCGGGGGAAGTGCGGTGTGTCGTGCGACGGCCGGCGGCGGCAGATTGTCGGGCCCGTACCACGACGGACCACGTGGCCCGAGCCGCCCTGCCCCCGTTCCAGCGAGAGCCCCAAGCAACCAGCAAGTAAAAAGAGACACGTCGGAGACAGAAAACATACACGTACTCCGTGGACGCGCCCTGCCACGGCTCCCCAGTCCGATCGATACGCGAGAAAGAAGAGTGCACATCTCTGTCGTGCAGAGGACAGCCTTGGCGGATGTGGAGATTTGGAGGGAAAGTGCCTGAAGAGGATAACGTTCCCAAATCTCAACAGATCAGAAAAGCCGCGAGGCGAGGTCGAGATGAGCTGCACAACGGGGTAGTTCCAATGATCTTGGAGTGAATAAAATATAGTTCGTATAATCCCCCGACTTTCCCCGGGATGTGTGACCCTCTGAAGCGCGCGGTCGATCTGAAATGTGCATGAGAAATGACCAGTGTGCCAGTATTGACCAGCTGATAATCGTGCCGCTGAATGTTACGTATAAACAACTGCATAAACGCACGAAAAAAAAAGAAGAAAAAGTGAGGAGTATGCGGTATTAACAGCGTAAATACGAGAAAGATCTTTCCTTCTCGTATTTGCGCTGTTAATTCCACATAATGATCAACCAACTAGCCCACCAGATGATCGTGATGAGAAGTATGCGTTTGCGACAGCTTCCCTTTCAGCGCATCACAGATTCGCTCAGCTCGCGCAAACAGACTATGTTCTTGCGTATTTAGGCCACCGTACTAAACGAGGGCATCGTCTGATACTCATCTGCTTTCTATACTGTGCAACGTTCCATCGTGATTAACGGCGCTCACTTGTAAGAAAACAACACATCCTTTCACCCTCGTTCTTGACAGCATGCAAAAGCTGCGAGGGTGAAGGGACGGGCAGACTCGTCTCACTCGGCCAGCAATAGCTCCAGGAGGAGAGAAGAGTCGGACGCGGAAGTAGGGGAAGTATAAATACCGAAGTCGTGTTCGCCCAAAACCGCGCAGGATCGAAAGGAGGCTCCTTCTTGGCGTGTCGGCGGAGACAGCCGGTCAGCTTTCGCCACCACGACTTGCGGACCTTTCCTCCCGGTGGATCCGCGCCCGATGTCCGTCTCATGGGAGTCCCACGGGAAGCGACGTCCCGGGCGTGCCGAGCCACGCGCCAAGCACCGGCGCCCGCGCGGTGCGGAGACAGCTGTGCCGGCGACGGCAGTCCCACACCGTGCTCCGGAAATTTCGAGGCCGCGTGTATGTACGCGCTCGCGGATCCGCACAGCTGGGTCTCGGGGAATCGAGTCCGCGTTCCGTCACGACGTGGGCCACCGGTGCGACGCCGTTGCCGCCGCCGCAGCAGCAGTCACAGAGCTCGGCTTCTTCGCCCTCGGGCCGAGGAGGGTGGACCAATGTCCGTGCAACACGTGCGGGAGTGAACGCGAGGGAGAGGAACCATCGCCGTGGAAATTCGATCGGATAGATTATTCGTCGTGTATATGGATTTTGGTGGAACCCGAGGAATCGGGAAATGGTGCCGCGGGCACTTCGAAGCATGCCTGCGAAGCGTGCACACCCGACCCGGGTGCGAGTTGCAAAACGAAACTCCACATTGTCCAATCAATTCCTGATCGGCGTACATTCCTAACGGGGTCATACCGCTCGCTGCAATAGTCCAAAGTTTTAGCACGATATGGACTGCGATGAGCTTTTTAGCAGAAAACTGGATCATACATCGCTATCCTTTTCCGGAGCGTTTCGCTATGATGAAGCTGTTCACCTGTATACCGTAAATCACGGTAAGTGTCAAACGAAGTATATGCTATGCCGGACGAATGTACGAAAGAGGTAACAGCGATACTCAATCTCAGAGGTCGTGTGCGTGTACCCCATAATAGATTCGATTCGTCGGACTCAAAATGTGTTTGTTCACGCGAGCTATCTCTACACACCACAACGCAACAATGTTTTGCGAAGTATGCTGTATACAGTATACACCATGCCGTTTTAATAAAATACCTCCACCCTGTGAAATGTTCATCGATTTGCATGTGAGACACGTGCAACCACTTTTCTCGTGTCACACAGCTCTCCAAAGCTGGCGAACTCGCGTGTGCTGAACCGGAAAATTTATTCAGTGGCCTACTATCTCTTCCAATTATCCGCACGGCTCCGGGGCCCTATTCAGCCCTGAGCATATTATCTTTTTTTATGCTTTCAGTTTCACTTGTTTTCATCTCTCTACGGTTAAGACATTCATGCGTGCATTGAGAAGCAAGCGATTCGAAATCTAAATTCTTCGTGACAAAGACACGTAATCTGACAACCATTAATGAGAAGAAACACCAAGCGACCTCCTCGATTTTTCCTCCATCGAAGGAGTTCGATCAATAACAAATCCATTCGATAGCCGTTCACAACTGCTGCATGACGCGTTTAGTGCCAGAACACAGCGAACCGAGAACTGGATATTGATCTCATTACTCATATACTGCTCAAGGGGAGTAAATCGCCGATAGGCAACTAAAGCCCGCACGATGACAATAAACAAACATGTACACGCAAAACCACAGTGAACTTGAATGCAAAAGCAAACTTATTCGTGATAGCACCGGGCCATACTTACGTGAACCAAAGGTAAGCATAGCCGTAGTGGGACACGAAGAAACCGAATTCAACTAGACGATAGCTCAAAGCCGCTAGCGAGCACATCCTCTGCTAGGATAAGTGTGATTTCGTTCGGCGCATCACACAATATGTATAAAAACCGAAACAAACAATCCGCTTGACATGCACCAATCCAGCGGATATGTATATGTATCATATATATAGCACTATATCCGAGTATATATATGTACATTCCAAAGTAAATGAAGAAAGCAAATTAAGCAAATCAGCTAGTTTAGGGGCACGAAGAGCAAAGTCTCTTACATTTGCGCGCAATCCTTATGGCGTCCCGTTCGTAACAATATACTTTCTACACGCTTCACAGGTCGCCCTTCGCGGCGTCGACTGTGATGGTTTATGGCGATGATTCCGAGTCCCAATCAACGCGCGACGGTACACCAGCCGGCGGGCGGTCGGTCAACGCGTCGCGTCGTCGCCAGCTTTGACAGGGTAATCTAGGTTGCGGAAACTCGCTCACGACCTTGGGCACGCGTCGGTAACGGCAGCGCGAGACTGAGCGACCGACGCAGGAAGCAGCCGGCGGACCGTGACCACATATATAAAATGCGCTTTCTCTTCATATAGGAAACGCGACGCACGGAACAGAGCGCGCGGTCGCTCATTCGAGATGTTTTTTTGCCGGCACACATTCGCCGTCTGTCCGTATCCTGCAACTGTCCGACCTTGATGAGAGAGAGCGGAACGTTTACAGTGTACGCCGCCGCGTGATGCCTGCCTCCGACTCGCCGAAACGCGCTGCCTGCTGGTAGTGGCTGAGGGCGATACCTTTATCGGGGCGGGGCGGCGCGACGCAAACCGCAAACCCGGCTTCGGATATCACGTAAGAGTTTTGCGTCACGATACTGTTAATCGAGAGGGAGTGATACGAAGACGTTCTTATCGCCGTGCACCGTGGAAAAGCCTATACGCTGACACAATTATGACACTGCGGCCGGTGTTATCCCGAGAATGCTGTTCAAAACCTTTATATCTGGAATATCTGGAATACCTACCCCGCTGGTGTGGCACTACTTGATACTATACACTGACGGACTACATATTGTATATACAGTGGGTTCCATTCCAACACGAATTTTCCCCCGCAAATAACGCGCTCCCTTAGTGAAACACTGTGATGAGTCCATTTAAAGCGGAGTAGAATCATAATTTAAGGACCGCACAACAATTCCCTACAACATCAACATATGTAAAAAACAAGTGCTGCGTGTTTCTTTTAGTGAGCCCCCCCCCCCCCCCAAACCTTCCATTTTGCTAAGGTCTCCTCTCGCCCTCCCCCTCATACAGTATTTTGTCATGCCCCCCCCCCCGCCCCAAATCAAAATCCTGGCTACGTGCCTGCGTCCAAGTCTCACGATTTGTTTCAATTTCAAACGAAATGTATACCAACGTTAATTGAACACAATTTCGTTACATACCCTTCCGTTACAAAACAGGTCTCAAAATTTAAAAAAAAATTTTTAGTCTTCTTATTAACTTTCCGGGATCCTACTGAATTCCTTTATAAACGCACTTTGTTTTGATTATTGTCAAAAAAGCTTTAAAAATGGATTTTTTGTAGACGTATTTATAAAAAATTAAAAAGAAGCAGTAATGGCGTTTTTGTAGGTTATTTTTTAAAGATATTATAATAAACAACTAATGATTTTTTTAATGAGTTCATAAAGATAAGAAGAAAATTATTGACATTATTTCTTATATTATTTTATAAAAGAGAAAAATTATCACTTTTTAGTATTTTATTTAAAACACTTAGGACATCTTTTTTTAATAATTGGGAAGAGAGCTTTGAAGAATAACAACTCACATTTTTGAAAAATATTGAAAGGGAAAAGACATTTTCTACAGATTTTTCCCTGTTGACATATCTGTAAGAGTTTTAAAAATGATCGCAAGTTGCTTTGCACTTCTTTTTCTTTTATTCTAGTTTTGTTTTTGTAGAAATAGAGGACAAAGGCAAAATTAAGAAGGACCTTTTTCATTCCCTTTCTAGTTTCTATTTAATAAAACAATTTGATAACGCGCAACACACCTAACATACGTCAAAAAATTACTTAAACTCGCCATTTGTCTATAGGAAAATTCTTATTCTTTATGGCAGTGTACAGCGTTACGTCTGACGTAACAAAAATAAAAATAAAGTTACGTCCGACGCAACAACATAAAAGTTCCCTGTGCCGAGCGTTACGTCAGGACGAACCGCCGAAACGTGTTAATTTAACCCCCTTCCCCTCTCTTTCTCACCCGTGGAAAGCGATAAAATTTTTTCTAGGGAGCTGTTTTTGTGGATGTTGTTTTAGCGACTACGCCGAATTATTATTAGTTGTATACCAATGCCTCGTAGTAAGAGATAGAGTCCACGAACTTCGAAACACTGTTTTCCCCTTGACAGACTGACTCCTGAGGTGGGCACCGGCCAAATGAGTAACTTTCAATATGCAGGCTATATAAGGCTCTGGAGCAGTTAACAGGACTGTGATTCTGGTGTTGAGTGCTTCGTGGTGTTTGTGTTCGTTTCTAATGTGTATTTGTGCGTTCAAATACCCAAAGAAAACTATTTCCTAACAAAATCCAAAATATATCTTAAAAAAATCGAGTGTGTTTTGTTTTTTTGTTTTACGTTATTCTGCGGTTGTGTTAAAGGTGATTCTACAAAATTTATGTTAGAAGGAATTCTAAAAAAATTCAGGGGTCAATTTTAACCAAGGATTAAGTAAGTTGTCAGAATAAACTATGGGAAACCTAAACAAATTTTAAAAAGCGTTTCAGTACGATTCCAGAATTTCAGAAGAATTTAACTACAGATTTTTGTAAGGGTTGCCTTCTTAGACGCCCTCGCCCAGCACTGTACCAGGCGCGACGATCACTGCCCTCGCGTACAAATCACCGTGAGAGCGCTCACCATAGCAGCTGACGCCGGCCGATGGAGAAGCGCCCAGATGCCTAGCAGTGTCCAACGGACGACCCTGTACAGGGTAGGGTCGGACGGGTCTCCGTACTGGCAGACCCAGTACAGCAGCTGCGCCAGGAGCCGGGCGCTACTCCCGCGAGTCCAGACGGTCGCCGCAATGGACGTCTTCTCTGCAGCGCTCATCCAAGTTACCAAAGAACACGGCACTCACCACCGGTGCATCTAAGCCAATGACCGCACCGATTGAGTCTAGCCACTCAGTGTCACACGCAGGAGGCAAACGGCGCCGGAGCCCAGAGGCTAGAAGTTCCAAATCCTCAAGTTTTGGTGCAGGCGAGGTCAGCGGGAGGTGACCAGACTAGCTGGTATAGAGAAGGCAGTCCGAGGAGTACTGCAACGACGGGACGGCAGCGGCTCGCAGCGCTACGAAAGAGCCGTCTTGAACGCAGGTTGCGTCGCGCCGAGCCGAGAGGTAGCGGCGATAAGCAGCCGAGGCTCATTGTTGGCACGGGCGCCCTTGGACGTACTCTGCCGCAGGGTCGCAGCGTGCACGGCCGAGACCGATGGGATTCTAGCGGCACGGGGCGTACCGAGCAGTCGCTTCGGTCTCGTGAACCGTGCCGCTCGCTGATCGGAGGAAGCGTCTTTACGTCGCCAACGTACAGGAGTACGAGCTGCGATCAGAAGTTCCGAGACTAGCTTCGTAGCAGCGTAAAAAGAGGGGACAGCACGGTGATGAACGCACAGCTGTCGAAGAAAGTGACCTTCATATGTCATTACTCCAAAGGGCGTCGTTCTGTGAACATCTGGAGATGCGCTATAGAAGTGTTTTTTCTGGATACACATGCACGAGCACATCGGAAATTTCAGCATGAGCTGAAAATCAAAGGTAAGAGCGAACATGAGTTCTGCGTCAAACTCGACAAGTCTGGAACAGAGACCTTCGAGATGATTCGGCAGGCTTTTGGAGCAAAAGCAATGAGCCGTCCAAGGTGTTTTGAGGGGCATTCGCGCTTCAAGAATTGCAGAACATCGTCTGGAAGACGAAGAGAGGTCTGGGAAGGTCGCCGGGGCTTTGGCTGCGCGGGCAACGAGGTGTTACCAAAGGCAGAAGGCTTTCGCTCGAGGCGGAGCACCAACTGGTTTCGTAACCTGTCAGCGACTACTGTATATTTTCGAAAATGTTTGATCGCACCTCGTATGTACGATAACGATTAATGAAAAAAGTGGCAGCCGGTGGGAAAATAATTGAATTAACGTCGATCCAGTGGTGGTTCATCGGGAAGCTGGACTTACGACTGTAGCAGAGGCGGTCTTGAGATTTCGTTGGACGCACGTGAGGTGAAAACTAGTCACACCGATAACACGAGGAGAGAGTTATCATTCTTCATTTCAAATGCTTCCAGCAAACCCGGAAACGAATGAGAAAAGAAAAATGAAAAAGTTGGAACGAATCCAGCAAGAACCATATAACCGGACGTCTCATTACCATTCCTGATAAAACGGCATGGCGCCGGTATTACTATATTTAAAACTCTTGATTTTTGTTCCCCGCTGTTGTCTTCTCTTCGGAACCTCGATACTCCAAGACGGAAATGGGACCTGGCTCGACGTAGGATAGACCATTCCAACTGCGTAGCGCAAGTTCGTCTGCTTCTTTTGCAGAGAGTTTGGTGACGTCAGAACACCAAGCTCTCATTGAAAGATAGTGGGTAGACCTCAAAGCAAGCTGCCCTGAGGTCTACCCACTATCCTTCAATCAGAACCAATCAGAGCTCGGCGTCTTTCTGACGTCACCACAACCCCCGCAAAAGAAGCAGACGAACTTGCGCTCCGCATAATCGTTTTCGGGGCGCTGCCATCTTTGTCTACTGAGCAGCGCAACACGACCTGAACACGCGCAGTGTAGCTCTCTTCTGTTGAATACCGCACGCAGCCGTGCATATGCGTCCACATCGAACACCACCTAGAAGACAAGGACTGCCTCGCATGACGTCATCGTTAGTGGATCCCCGACCCACTCCAGAGCGGCAAAAGCGGCAGACGCGTCCGTCTTGGCGTCGCCGCGCGCTAGCGTCGCGCTCGCTGTGAGACACTGCGGGACGCGTTGGCGGCGACGCTGACGCAAGCTAAGCGGCGCTGCGTGGATCCACTAGTGATGACGTCATGCGTAGGTCTTGTCTTCTAGGTCCCAGCCCAGAAACTTGGCATTCTTCGCGAGGGGGTTATGAGGAGCGCAAGTTCGTCTGCTTTTTGCACAGGGGTTGCGATGATGTCGGAACGCCAAACTATTATTGGCTGATTGAAAAAAAAATGGGTAGACCTCAAGGTATTTAGCATTCAGGTCTACCCACTATCCTTTCAATCAAAGCCATTCAGAGCTCGGCGTCGTTGTGACGTCACCGCAACTAGAAGCAGACGACATGGTCTCCGCATAAGAAGTGTCGGAAAGAGGCGTCGGCCTTGAACTGATCTCGTCCAATGGAACGCGAGATCATCACGTATATACACTTTGAGATGTCTCGTGAAGGAAGCACTCGAGGGCATCCCAGCAGAATCTGGCATTGTAACTTGGAGACTCTCAGAATCGCCCGATCTAAGGGTCGCAGTTGAATTGCGTCGATGTGGCTGCAGATCCGACAAAAGCAGCGGAAATTGCTCCGACGGTCTTACGCAAGTTTCGGCACGCAAAGCAAGAAAAAGTCGTCCTTTGCACGAATAATAGCCGCCATCACGCGACGGTGTGCGAGCGAGCGAGGTAAACATGTGGAGAGCGGAACTGGCGACACATCGCGAGTTTGCGAAGGAAATTCCGCGTTGCTGGCTCGCAAGGCCGCCGACCGCGAAGACCGACGCAGGTGCTGCTTAAGCGGCAATTGACATATGCATACACGGGCACACATGCTTCTAATACCATTGATCAGTAGGCCAAGCGATTTCAAATTGATCTGGACAAGGACGTTGCGAACGTAGCAATACAAACGGCAGCACAAGACGTGGTGTGCACTAATCCGACGCTACATTAAACGTAAACTTGACCTTCACGCACATCAGACACACGTCGTTTTGTATATCGATATGCACACTACATTTCTTGTTTAGCGTGCAGATATCTTCCCAGGGAGAGCTCCTTGGCTTTTTAAACAAAATACTGAATTGTACTCCCCCCCCTCCTCCCCTCCGCTTCTCCACCTTTCCTTCCTTTCATAATCAAACGGCAGCCAAGTTCGTTCGCTTTTGATCATTGCGTGTCTTTGAATAAATTCAACGCTCTAAAGAAAAGAAAAAGAAAGTTGGTTTCTAACTAAAGAGTTTTAGGAAAGGGAGGCTTGGGACATCGCAATTCGCATGCGCAGAACTCTCTAATATGCATACTGTGGAAACATACATTGCGGATATAGGGGACGACGAAACAAGGTGTGTGTGTGTGTGTGAGTGTGTGTGTGTGTGTGTGTGTGTGTGTGTGTGTGTGTGTGTGTGTGTGTGTGTGTGTGTGTGTGTGTGTGTGTGTGTGTGTGTGTGTGTGTGTGTGTGTGTGTGTGTGTGTGTGTGTGTGTTTGGGGGGAGGGATGCATAAGGCATGCACAGTTACAGTGAGTGTTTATAAACGAAGGGCGGATGAGGTAGGGAAGGCGGTCGACAGTCAGGTCAAAGGAAAAGTCCTGCTGCGGCACCGAGTGCAGTGGAGCGGAATTCTGTCGGGGCCGTCAATGAAAGGAAAGAAAAACAAAAAAACACAGGCGGGCGTTGTCGCTTTAACTTGGACGTCCCGCTGCGCCCCACGTCGTGACATGCGCGTCGCGAACGCTCAGTGTCAGAGGACCGTCGCGAGGACCACACGTACAATACATCGCTCGAAACAACGCGGCCCGGCTATTCCCGAAGGCGAATATTTAAGCAGTACACAGCGCTGCAACCGCGCGATATATACACATATCCGCTGTATACGCGCCACGTTCACATATGTACGGCACGGACCGTACCATACACGAGTAATCGAGTCCAGAGAAAACATCATCTTTGGGTGTATTTTTCACTCGAAACGGAGTTGGGTCTATTTTTCATTCAAATATCAGTTGTTGCTATTTTAACGCGTGCAAATAATTGTGCCGCGTGTACGCTTAGCCAGAGGGAAGTTAATGAGCCCCGATGGGAGTCCGGTGTCTCCGTCGTAGACGGGAAATTTAGCCAGAGTGGTACGACTGCTTGCCCGTTGTTTTTTTTATCGTGAGTCACGCAGTAGTGACACACGACCCCACGCCGGTACGATGCTCATCCAGATCGAAACGGGCATTTTGCGAGTGTTTGAGTTTTGACCAGGAAGGGACACGATTCAGTAGTGAGGCAATTGCTATAGATCCTCACTTGCTGGCGACGTAGGGATAAATTCTCACTCCTCTATACCAACGGCTCGTTCCCCAAAAGTGGCAAAATTCTGTTCAAAGCAAGATCGCCTTTTTTTTTTCTTTTCTCTCTACTGTAAACGAATTAACTTTCAAGAGGGATTAATTTTTTTGAATGTTCATGATTGCAAAAAAATATCACGAACAACTGATCAGGCATAAGCATAACATATCACTCCCGATCGCGTAATTTCGTACGCAACAAAAGTAATCCCGAAACTCAACATTTCGCAAACTTCGCAAATTATCGAGCCTTTAACAACAGACAGTTTTAGTGATAGACCACTCCGATACGTCCGAAAACGATACCCGATAACGATACAATGCACAAAGGCGTCGGCGATGCTTGGGGTATCTATCGTTATCGGAGACATCGAAACCCCCCACTAAAGCCGTTTCGAGTATTCGGTCCGGGATCGCTAATATCCGGCGCCGGTGTGCAACTCCTCGCGCAATCCAAGAGGCCCAGGCGCGTCCACAGCGTTTTCCCCGTGACGTCATCTCCCATTCACACTCCCTAAACTTTCGACCCGGGGCACGTGGCACCGCCTGCAGGCCCCCGGGGCGCCTCCTCCTAGCGACGCCTACCTGCCAGAGCGTCCTGGGCCTCGCGGGTGCCTTCTGGGCTCCGGACACGCCGACGTCGTCCGTCCGGTCCACGGCCATGGCGACGGTCGGACTCCCGGGGCTGCTGCTGCTGCTCCCGACGTCGGCACCCTGTTCCTCCCCAAACGGGAAGCGCGTCTTTCCTGTACGGGTCCCGCTCCGGCGCCGGGCCGCGGGTCGCAACACGACGCGTTGCCATGGGGACACCCGCGGCGCGACTACGCTCTCGAATTCGGGGGACCGTCCCGGACGCGGTACTCGACGACTACTGGAAGGGGCGGACGGGCAGACGAAAATGGGGACGGCGTCCGACGTTGTGTCCCCCCGCCCGCGCTGAGACTGGAGCTTGTGCGGTGCTCGAAAGACCGGGGATTCGAAGCATAACGACGAGTCACTGAGCAAAGAGCGTGACCATACTACAATACTGCACACTATGATACAACATACGACATACTGCAAAACGATGAATATTTATCGCATTCACAGAAATTCGTGCATGACGGAAGTCAGGAAGGCTCTTTGGGGATGTCCAGAACGACTACAGAGGACCCTTTTCGTATGTATTTTCGTGAGTGAATATCTCGATCGTTGACGTACATTTCTCCGTACAAAGTAAAATGCCCTCAGCGTCGTCTTCTTGCTTCGATTTTTCTCCTCCGTCTTCTGAAACTGTCTGGACAGCCGAGAGTGCGAGGGTCGCTTTCCATTCATCCTCCTCTTCCCACTCCCTTTGATCCTCTCCGCTATCCTCCTCCGCATCTTCCTTCCCTTTCCCATCTTTCCGGCAGCTCCATATCCATCTCCCCGAATTTCTTCTTTATTTTTTTTTTGCTTTTTGCTTTTTTTTTATTCACTTTAATGGTACGGATCCCTGCGCGTTTTGTAAGTCACTGAAGTTGTATTGAAAAGAAGAAAGCACAGAGGGTTATAGAGATACGTTCTAAAAGGCAAAATATGATTCAACACAGGTTTTCTTTTTCTTATAACTTTAAGCGTCACACCAGTCAGAATATACAATAGATTTATGTCTTCAAAACTAATAAGCGTACAGAAAAAAAAAGAAGTACGTTTGAGAAGTTTAGTAAAACAGGACCGTATTTTTTATTTTTTTTAAAGAAAAGCTTGGCATAAATATTTAGTTCATTGGAAAATGTGGAAAGCTTTATCGAAGTGTAATTCTTGTATGGACATTTCGAAAGAGCTAAAAATGAAAACTGCAAGACAGCATAACTGTATCACTTCCCTTTTTTTTTCCCCCAACACAAGTTTGTTAAATTCTCAATCCGCAAAAAGTACAGCTACATCCACACAAAAAAAAGACTTAATAAAATCCGGGCGTGGCAAATCCCGAGCATCTCATTAATGCTCCGCAAGTCACGAGTTTGCGGCATCACGAGTTTGCGCCGCTCCATTGGAAATGGAGAGGTCCCTAAGTCAATGCCAGAACCAGGCGGATTTTTTTTTTCGCGCAACTTACTTACATTTTAGAGAAAAGGGTTTTATTTACAAATAAATAAAAGGCACGGCGATGTTCCTATCCCGTTGTAATCGAGTGTTCAAAGCGGATCATAATAAAAAAACTTAAATAACAAAACGCCCAGTATTCAAGCTACGCGCAATGTTGGATCATAATCGCAGGTCCTGTATCCCGAGCCCTCCAACCCTGCAGCGCGTATAATTATACTATAACCATCTCCCCCAAACAACAACGGAAACACGAACTTCCTTCTTAGCCCGGACCTAGTAAGAAAACAAATACCGCGTCTAAATTGCGCGATATTAAAGAACAACAACAACACAAAAACAGTTATTTTGTGGCAGAACGATGCACGGACTGTGGCTGCGTTCGGGAACCCGTAATCAGAGACTCGTGGTGGTCGCACGCTCTTATCGCGCGGGTGCATGTCACGCGGGCAGGGCTGCACCAGCAGCTAGGCCTTTCCCTTCGTCGCTTCTACAATATATATATTTTTTTTTTGATGGGGTTACAACGTTGCAGCGGCGCCTGCGAAGCTTGGAGCGATCTCGGTGCGCCCCAATTACGCGGAGTGTGTCGTCGTCGAGCCGGCACGTCAACGGGCCCCGTCAGTGGGCGGAACAAGCGCCCGTCGATGGAGCACGTCCAACACCGGAGCAGGTGACGATGCTGCTTGACGGGAGCAGTTTCTTCGCGTCAACACGTCGCGACGTCGAGAGGAACGAGGGAGGGCCGGGTTCGCGCGAGGGTACATTGAAGACCAACTTGTCCCATCACGCGAAAAAGCGGCGGTGTTATGCCCGAAACATGGTCACACCAATACGCCATCAAAGCGGACGCGCCTCAGAAATAAAACGCAAAGAAAAGCACAGCAACGCGGATGCTTCGTCACGAAAGCCGTTGTGAGGACGGCGGGGTTCGCCGCGCCTGCGCAGTGGGGGAGTGTGATGTCACCGCCGGAGCGCCGTGTGCTATAGGAAGAGGTGGCGCACTGCTCGTAAGAATGCGCAGCGTGTAAGAATGCTTTCACATTCCTACACATAAGCAGTGTTAAGTGTCTCTGCCGAATCTTTATAAGAGTTCTCGTTGTTACGCGGCTTCCCTTCCAGTATAGAGACGGGCTGGGGACTACTTTGGGACGAGGTGAAATGGCGCATGGGCCTTAGTGCCGGTGACTGACAAGAGACATATGGAGAAGCCATCTAAGATGGCGACCATTTGATAACCGATCCCCGAATGAGGGCAGCTGGATTCTTTTTCCTCGCTCTTCCTGTTGAGAATGAAAATTCTCATAGCGGGCTAGTCCAGTGGCCATGATAAAGAAACAGAGAGAGAAAAAAGGAAGTGAGGTTGTCGAGTGTGTTAGCACAGCGTAGCTCAGAGCATGCGGAGCGAGCATCGAGCCACAGAACACCGAACCTGGGGTCGATCTGGATGGGCACCGTATACCGGCATGCGGACGTGTTTCATCACTACCGCGTGGTGAACGTTAAAGGCCTCAGGCCAGCAGTGGTATCGTACTTTACAGGTTAGATTTTTCATCCACAGTGAGACATCACACCAACATCCAACAACGTAAAAATACATGTAACAAGTTACTTTTAATAGTGGCCCCGGTAAGTTTATTGAGCTTGACGGCGCTAATCACCAAGAACGGGTTAAACTGGCGGAGACCGAGCTAAAAAGGCGCGACGCGGGAGCAATGCAACACAGTGGAGGATTTTAACATCGCGGCCATGACGCCATCGTAATAGAAACGTCGCCGAGCGGCAAATATTTTTCAGTGAAATACAAACAGGGGGAATTCATCTGGTAGTTAAAGATTTTAACACAATTACCAGAGCGTGGAAGTGAAAGCGAATGAATGACGAAATAATGTTTTCGATATATTTGAGAATGCACACACCTGCAACAGCGACTTGGGAACGACAGATTCAAGTTGGGTCAATTTGGTCGAGAGTGTGAAAACCGGTTCCACGCACAAAAATGAAAAATAAATAATTAGGGTGAATCCCTGGGGTCATTCGCAAAATTTCTCTTTTTAAACATGTCCTTTCTCCTGGGCATTTTGCCTCCAGTCAATGAATGTGTTGCACGCATGAACGGCGACGCACCCCGACACCCGCCGTTGTCACGCGGCTCTTTCTCGCTGAGCCGCGCCCTTAGCGATGAACTGACAACGCTGAGCTAGCGACCATGACCGAGAAAGCGGCCATCAAATGAAAGCAGTCCAGGAGCGGCTAGCCGCCACTCGGAAATTCGACTATTAGTCACTTCCGCTGTTTCCCACTTTCAATGAAAAATGTTAAGCGGACGCCGCAACACAATTTCAAAACTTAAAAAAGAGACAATGAGAACATAAATCGCGCAAGCATTCGTCGCAAAACACACACACACACACACACACACACACACACACACACACACACACACACACACACACACCACACACACACACACACGTGGCGGGATCCAAGGGGGTGGGGGGGCGACGGGGGCGGGCGCCCCCCCCCCCCAAACAAAGTCGACCCCCTCCCTCCCCCTTCTCGGAGGGCAATTTGACATGGGTGGACCCCCTTGCACAAGAAAGAATGGGAGAATAGTATCCTTAAAAATTTTCCGCCCCCCCCCCAAAACGGAGTTCTGGATCCGCCCCTGCACACACACACACAACCGTTATCTTTTTTTCCAGCTTTCTGATATTTTTCTTCTATTGCCTTTGTTTCTTCAAGCTCTCCCGATCTGTCTTCCCTTTGTTTCTTCTGTATAACGAAAACTACTACTTCGCTTCAAGCCAGAAAGTTTGCTAAACTGGTCCGGTAGCACCGCACCGATTTGCACCTTATACGACCAATCTGACGAAGAGCAATTCCTAATGCCTGGCATGACATGACAGATAAAAATGGACAAGCTCGTTATTATAAAAATAGCGACACAAATCAGCCCCATTCATTTCAGCCTCGGGACAACAAGAGCACGTGTAGTCATTAATCGCTTAAGAAAATCAGGGTGTGGCTAATTACAAGGATTTTTGTTGTTCCGTGATTGGTTCCCGACTGTTTACACCGACCGACGTTGCGATCTCATTGGCTGCCACGTTATAATGAGATGCTCGATGCTCGGCATGTCCAGATGCCTCGTTGAGCAGTCGGCGACTCTGGTCAACGACAAGTTTGAGAAACGCGGGGCGGGGTTTATTATGTTCATGCTCCTTGCTTCGTGAGTGGTTTTTACAGCGTTCTTAGCGGCTAATGCTGCAATCCCATTGGCTGTGGAACGCTAATGAGACAGTCGGGAGACGCCACGGCCACCGTTTCTTAAATTGACAATAACTATAGCTCTTCCTTCCCCCTGGACGCTACAAACAACCGCTCAGATATCAGCGAGACGGTGATCCAGCAGTCTGGGACACACAGCATGCGCAAAACATCTCTCAACAGTATTACGACATCGATGCGCCGAGTCATGCATTCTGCGCATGAAGTGCACCACGAGAAGACAATTAACCAATCGTGAACACGGACGCCGCCTCGGGTCACACCGACGCAGGAGGCGGCGAGGTTCCCGCGGGGGTAACAATGGCCATTGTTCTCGAAAAAGGGAGCCGAAAGAGTTAATTGGCAGCACTACCGCGACGGTCGATCCCGACAGCCGTGGCGGGTGACGGCGAGGGACGCGCCGACGACCGCCGCGACCCGAACGAAGCCGAGCGCTTGTTTGTATCCCAACAGCACTGCCGGACACCGAAACGCACGAGCAGTCGATTTCGGCAGTCGACCGAATGGTAGACTTAATTAGTACTTTCACACATCCAGCACCCACTATAGGCATCAGGTGAGCAACCGAAAAAAAATCCGTCTGCTCGTTTGTTGTCTATGCGGAGCGTAAGTTCGTCTGCTTCTTGCACAGAGGTGAGATGATGTCAAAACGCCGAGCTCCTGATTGGCTGATTGAAAAAAACTAGTGGGTAGAGCCTCAAGGCATCTAGCACTGAGGTCCACTCACTATTCCTCCAATCAAAGCCAATCAGAACTCAGCGTCGTTCTGACGTCACCGCAACCTCCGCGCAAAAAGCAGACGAACTTGCTCTCCACATAGGTTGCCAGCTGCACTTACAGTGATGGGATTGGCCCGAGTCGTTTTGGAGCACCTTTTAGAGCAGCCAATACTCCATTTTGGAGCAGCAAAAAGTACTTTTGGAGAACATAGCAGACACTTCATTTTTATTCATACCACTGCGAACTATTATACGTTAAGATCCTCGTGTTGGCCGGTTTAACTAAGACATACATACCTTACCTTTTCACTTCTGTGCAACATTTTGTTAGCGTGAACTGCACGGCAAATTTGATTCCCTCAAGCAACAAAAAGAAGAAAAAAGCTGTTTGCTTGCACACAGAAACACCATATAGGCATGGCAACAAGATGCTGGTTCATGAAAAACAGTATAGACTGTTATGAATAGTTATTTTAGGTATGAAATAAAATGTAAACCAAATAGTGTATTCCTCTAAAATAACCTTAGAAGAGAGTAATCTTGAGCACACAAAGTGATGTTTCGTTAGAGTTCTATAAATTGCTATAAAATTAAACTTATTAATTCAGATTTAAAAAAAATTGTCACTGGATTATAAACACAAATGACGTTGTATACGTAGAACGCCATGATAACAAAAGCCGGCATGTGAATGATAAATATACTGTTTAAAAACAATCCAGCCAAATTGGTTAAGCTTATTCCCAAACCTCCTTCCACTGCTTCATATAATTTAGTTTTAATTCCTTTTACTTGACTGTTCCTCGAACACGTAGTACCTATATAAATATGGTAACTAAACAAGATAGTTCAAATTAAGAATAAAGCTATCGAGCAGTTCATATTAAGTTCCTTGCCTCTTGCTAACTACTGAATTTGAAAATAGTTAATCGCGAGAACATCGCAGTCTATCATTAATATAGATGGTTAAGCGTGTTGGTTTCTAATTTACGACAAGGAAAGAGGGCCATTGAAGACTGTCTTGTCTGTTTGTCTTCAATGTCCCTCTTTCCTTATCGTAAATCATTAATAATAGCAGCTGTTTTATTCAGATTTTTTTACTGCAAAATAGAGTTGTTACATTAGCACATCACCAAGTTCTCTCCATTTTTCGTTTTAATATTTTCGACGCCTGCGTGTTTAACATATCCCGCTTTAGGGAGAGCTTTCCTTTTAGCACGTGGGCGCACTGCGGACTGCGGCGAAGCAAGGTAAGCAAAATCACAATGCTTACTTCGCGGTTGCTTTCACTACTGTGCACAAGAAAGCGGTGAGAAGCGCACTCAACAAAGCTAACTCACCCACCGGAGCAGACTGCAAACATGACTTGATATTGCGAAAATTCAGAGTACCACATGTCAGTGTTTGACAGAGAGGTCAAATCGAATATGTAGTACGTTATTTGCGGCGGTAGATAATCGAAAGTAGTGAACATTTGCATAAGCCTAGCATAACGATCTGGACGTGTAGGGAGGGGCCGCGGCTATGATATTTTCAGTATTCATAAAGTGAAATCAAGTTTAGGCGCAATGTCAGGCGCACATTCTTCACATTTTGGCTAAATGCAAGCAGGATGTGGCGGGGCAAGCCCTTTGGCGAAGTTTGGCGCAAACGGCGCAGCAGTCACATCACTGCGCTTATTCATGATAGTCGGTAGCCGCTTAAGAACCCAATAGATGTTCCGCTTTAATTATGAGCTTTCTGCCTTTAATGATACTCTGTCGCACGGTGGAAGGCAACGACTGGATTCTAGAGGAGTAGTTACTGGGTGCTTAGACTGCCATGGACTATACGTGTAAGTAATCATTTAATCTATACCGTCGTTCAACTCCATCTTTTACGGCGCCCCTCCCCATAGTATATTTAGGCTTGTATTCCGTGTCACGTTAGGTGTGACCGCAGCGGTCGTTACGTTCTGACGGAACCAATCAAGCCGCGTCAAAGGTGAATCGTCACTGCGCTCGTCACCCAAGCAGATTTGATATCACCGACTAAATTAACCACCCACAGTGAATTTGCCGCGACCCTGCGATCTCTTTATGCGCGTGACTGCTTTAGACCGGGATAGAAAATCCACAAAGTAGTGTTGTGCGAGTACTCGAAACTTCGAATTTGTAGTTTCGAATAATACGCTATTCGACATTCGCTTCGAGGTGAACCGCGATATTCGTACTTCTTTTTTCGAAGTTTCGATCGCGGCGAGTTAACCCCGTTGAGTGCGCTTCTCGGTGAGCACTTTTCAACTACAGGGAAGCAATATCCGCGGAGCTCGCGGGCTCCGCGGGTGTTGCTTCTCCCAGTGCACAAGTGCTCGGTGAAAAGCGCACTCCTCCTCCTCCCCCCCCCCTCCCCCGCGTTTTTTTTTTTTTTATGACTTGATTTAGAAGAAGAAATACTTTCATACAGCGAGTAGATTTATAAATCTCCTCGATTAGGGTAGCTGCAGTCGGACCAATAGTGACACTGAGTACAGGCAACTGAATTCGCGCGTCAAACACCACCATGCCGAGCCGCGGCAGCGGTTCCTCGCTTCTTTGAGCCCGTGTTTTCAGACCGTCCTTCGACAGCTTTACGCTTAGTTTGCATTCTTCAGTGTCAAAAGGAGAACTACTTCGGGCGTCTCTTTAGCACAACCTCCTCCTATCATCCGGCATTCGTCCTTCTTATCCCTCACGCTCTATCCGTCACAGGGCGGAAGACTCTGGTGCAAAATATCCAATAAACTCGAGAGCTTAAGCTCGACAGCTTAAACGTTTGACCTGCGATGCCGTTCAATTGCCTGTAGGGCCGGATACCCCTTTGGTCTATCTCAAAGGTTTATCGGGTTTCACGATACAAACGTAATACGGCAAACGAGCTGCTATAGGTTCAAGATGGTGGATACCATAGACTAAGATAACTGTAGTTTAAAGGGCACACACACTGTCACATCCGTGCGCGCCGGTAGTTTCGGAAAATTATCTCAGCTTTCGCTACATCGTAGACTATACGCAGCATCGCGTAAGTCACGGGCGCGAGAGCGTGAATTTAGAAGCATGCTCGTGAGAGTCCCCGGGCGAACGAGAGATATTGCAGGCTTAATCCCTCGTGGCTATGGCCGCGCTTTTGATTTTGGGGTTCGCGACTTCTGATGATCCACAAAGAACGATAGAGTATAAGACGCACGCCACTCCTGGTGGTGGTTGGTTGGTTGGTTGGGGAGGGGCGGGGGGCATCTAATTAATTTCAGTGAGCGAGGCTGGCAATCAAACGTAGCGCACTATAATATAGCAGCAAACAGAAAACAAAGACCGGATTAGTTGCCAAATCTTGGCCGTGCCTTAATTAAGGTTCACTCGCAATCAGCGCAGTCAGCCAATCAATGCTAGCGATGGAGAGGTTTTAATCAAAGGCGCTCGATTACGCGCAGAATCTAGCAGCTCAATTCGGTAAGGTACCAGACTGCTGCCGAAAGCAATATATGATATTTTCAATCAACAGACATCAGCTCATTGTTTATGAACGAGTGCGTGGTAAAGTGCGCGGCGCATGCACGGGGAGCGAAACGAGGGGAAGAGGAGTGGCACGGTCCCAGAATTTGCACGAACGACGAAAAACCGCCAACCGCCGCCGCCAGGTTATAAAAGAAGCGCTTCAGGACGTACTTTATATGCGTACATCCCCGCTAGGCATTCAGGATCGAGATATCCTTTGTTGCATTCAGTGCCGTCGGTGCGTGCTGAAGACAGTTTAAAAATTACGTTTGGGAGGTTAAATTGCATCAACACACACACACACACGCACGTACGCGCACGCAAACACACACACACACACATCATTTTAATGAAAGAAAGGACAGAGTTAGGTTTGAGCTTTGAGATCTGACAGGCTTTTCTGTAAAGGGGAACGGAGAACGGTATAAGCTAAGGGTACAAAATATAAACATAAGATAAAAAATAAAGCACATGTTAGAGTAGAGTGCCTACTGATTGTGACGATTATGACAGGAATAAGATGAAAGTATTGATTAAACCAATAAGAAGTGAATGTATAGGGGGGGGGGGCGGGGGCACCTGCGGGGATGCGCGCCCTTGCCTGGCCAAGGTTCGAGAAGACTTTGGAGATCAAGGGACCTATACTGTATTAACCAAGTACGGGGAACCTATCCTAGCTATCGTACTATTTATACTTAGGATACACAACAAACTTCCATTAGAAATATTTAAAACCTCCATATTAAGTGCATCAAAAAACAACGTTAAAATGTCGTTATGTGAAAGAGAGGATACGTCAACTAATAGGGATGTTGGGTAAGGGAATAGAAGAAAATGACGTGCTAACCCCCCAAAAATTAACAAGTCGCGAAGCCACGCCAGTAGGTACACAGGGCGACACCGGTAGCGCGAATGAGTGATCGCCGGTTTTTCGTGTCTTTTTCGACAAGAATAGAGTCACGGACCTTTAAACTATTGATATGGTGGAGAGTGCTTGTTCGGTGCTCTAAGCCAAACATATTGCGTGCTCGACAAGACCTTGTTCGTGTAAAAACCAAAAACGCTCCGACGTCGTGTTCCCGCTAACTTTGTCGAGCTGCAGTGTACGTAACACTTTACGTAAAATCTGACAACACTCTCCGTAAATTTTACTATTTTGTTACGTTGCCAGTTGCAGAATGAATTGTTATGTGCGCAAGCTTGTGCTCACTTCTACTTTAAAACTCTGAGTAAAGACACACACACACACACACACAACACACACACACACACACACACACACACACACACACACACACACACACACACACACACACACACACACACACACACACACACACATTACACGATTGTGAAGGGAACACTGGCGGGTTTCAAGCAGCCTCCGTTGCCCATGCACGAGACAACCGTCCCTGCCTCCCCGCAGCCCAAAGAACACAGTCCCCGAGAGCGCGTCTGGCGGCACAGAGCCGACGAGAGAGATTCTGCAAACCCCTCGGAAGCGGCGCCGGGCGAGCCAGGGCGTGGCACGGGTCGATGCATCGACGGCGCCTCGTGCGGTGCCGGCCTCGGAGTCCTCGTCGAGCGACGGACAGCATCGAACAGAAGCGGCAACACTACGCGTGGGCTCCCTGCGGACGGCGTCGTGGCTCTTTCGGGCAAGAGCGCCAGAGATCGACCGCCAGTGACAAGGAAAGGGGACGGGAGCCGATGTATGCAAGGATCGAAGGGGAATTAGACGAGCGATCCTGCCATTTTAAAAACACCGAGGCTAAGGAAAATACGTCCAAGACCATGGTACTGGCACAGCACGAAAGTTAGAGTATAGCACTCAAGTATTACCTTAGATACTGATATAACAACGCGCTGGTACCTTGAAAGACTGTGATTTTGAAGCTGATATGGCAGAATATAAATATCGCCGAACCACGGCAGTCCGTTTTGCCTATTCTAGAAGCGGCCATGCCGTAAAATATTCGTTTACAACAAAATTCTGGCAATGTATTTTTTTGCGCCAACAATATCGCACGGATGTAGCAAATTAAAAAAAAAAATCTAATTGTGTATGGGGAGGGAAAACTGGAAATAAAAATCTAATAAGGAAGGCAAGAGCGCAAGTAAGGAAAACAATATACGTTTTAGGCAGGCTACTATCTCTGAGGGGCGACAGAGGTTCGATCATCTATTAATCAAAGGGACCGCCGAGAGCCTCGAGGTCGTAGCTACGGACACGTGACCGATACAGGGGAAATACATGGTTCGTCTTGAGAAAAGGTGGCAAACCCCAAATTACCTTAAAAAGAAAGAGCGGAATCTATTTCTCCCATTAAGCATGTCCAACTTATTGAGAACGATTTGTTTTTCTAGAAAGACGAAGTTGCGTGTTAAAACGAATCTTGACGTGCGAACGACGGTACGCC